>JAYKAV010001311.1:1103386-1150264 GCA_035582835.1 Phoebastria nigripes | reverse complement strand
GCGGGCACGGGCAGGGAGGTGCGGGCAGGAGGTGTGGGCAGGGAGGTGCGGGCAGGGGCTGCGGGCAGGGGCAGGGAGGGGCAGGCAGGGAGGTGCGGGCAGGGGCAGGGAGGTGCGGGCAGGCAGGGGCTGCGGGCAGGGGCAGGGAGGTGCCGGCAGGGAGGTGCGGGCAGGCAGAGGCTGGGGGCAGGGAGGTACCGGCAGGGAGGTGCGGGCAGGGAGGGGCTGCTGACAGCCCCGCCCCACAGCGCCCCCTAGCGGCGGGCCAGGCGCCACCACCACCTCCCCCGTGACTCCGCACTGGCCGCAATGCGGAGCCCCCGCRGCGACGTCACAGCCTGCCCCGCCTCCCCGCCCGTCTAAGGACGCGTCGTCAGCGGCCGCGCTCTGGATTGGCTGGCGGCGGACGGGCTTGCCGCGCGGCGCGCTGGGAGCTGTGGTTCTCCCACTGGCGGGCACCAAGAGAGGGCGGGGCGAACCCGGCCAATAAGAGCCGGGGGGCGGGGCCAGGCGCGGCAGACACCGGCCGGTATCGGCATCAGTGAGGGGGAGCGGCGGCGTGGTGAGGGCCGGGGCCTCCGGGGGAGGTTCGGGGTGGGGGGACCGAGGTGGGGGACCCGGGGCGGGGACCGGGGCCACGGGGAGGTGGGGGACAAGCTGGGGCGCGGGGAAGCTGTGTGGGGGTGGCACCTCGGGCAGATCTAGGGGCAGAGGCCCTGTGTGGGTGGAGGCGCCTGGGCCTGGAGTAGGGCAGAAGCCCGGTGCGGGGACCTGGGGCTGGAGTAGGGCAGGGGCGCCGCGTGGGTCTGGGCAGGGGGAAGGCAGCCTGGTGGTGCCCAGGGTCACCCCCTTGCCAGGAGGGGCGCTGGGACCGGTCACCTTCCCACCACCCGCCTTCTTCCACCTGTGTGAGAGCTGTCCCCCGTGGGTGGCCGCGCCGGTGCCCCGCCCGGTGCCGGTGTCGGCAAGGTCAGGGCAGCCGGGGCGCGTGTTTCAGCCGGGCTGCTCTCATGTTTCCTTCTCCGAATGAGTCAGGCTGAAACGCAACTTACATTTAGCAAAGAARGGTGGTTGTAGCAGGCGCAGAGAGACCCAGTCCTTTGGCCTGCAGAGGAAATGGTTTGCACGTTTAGTTTAAAAAACAGTCAGGCTGCTGAAATGGAGGTGCACAAAGTGCTGCGTAACCAGGGAACACAGCCGCGTTTGAAATGTATCTTTTGCATGTATTTACTATCCCGTGCTTAAATTAAATTCCTGTTGGCTTATTTTAAGAGCTCAGAGTACTTCCGTGTGAGGCTGAGCTGTATTTCGCTGCTGAGCGTGTTGATGGCAAAACTGGAACAATACTGGTAGAGATTTTTTTTCTAGCAGAGACCTTCATGATGTTGCTGAGCTAATTGTGCTAGCAGAAATGGTCTCTAATTGAAGAGTGATGCTTATGCCGGGCACTGAGGAAGGAACAGGTCTTGGTGTAATCTGTGACGGGGACAGCATGACAAACTGGCAAGTTTCTTGGCGAGTTTTGGCGGATGGTCTCGCTGGTTGGGTGATGATGGCTCCGTGAGTAGAGCCCTTCTCACTGCCCTGCTGCTTTTTTCTTTCCTTGGAGGCAGGTGAGAACTCACCTGTGCTGCAGCGGAAACTCTGCTCGCCTTCCCAATGCGTCCCCACATCAGTCTGTGCCTATCAAGGGCTTCAAGACCGGCTCTGGCTCCTCAGCAGCTGCCATTTTACACTCTGTGTTCTTTTAAACTCTGTTGAAGTGGTGAACGAGGTGGCATAGGCCGTAGTAGTGACTGACGAGCTGCCAGGTAGGGCTGACCTTCCGCAGCGGCTCGCGCTTTCCACCCTGAGCGCTTTGGTTGCTGCTCTTGGCAGGGAGCGAAAGAGGAGGAATGAACTTTTCTGAGGTCAGAGCTGCTATTAAGGAATAGCCTGTGAAAGCAAAGAGTGTGGTGGAGGATGGAAGTCCTAAAGGAAACGCTGGCAGTGACCAAAGCTTTCAGTGGCTTCTCGCTGCCTGTGAGTGTGTGGGGATCTGTAATGGCGTGAATTGTTGCTTTGCTACTTTTTTTTTCTTTTTTTTTCCTTTTTTTTTTTTTCTTTTCCCTGTCCTTACCTGTTCTAGTATGCCATGATCTTGCTTCCCAACACTTCACTTGAATTAAATCACCTGTATGTAGCTCATCAGCTCAAGTTTAGCTCCTGTGCTTGTGACTGACCGCTTGGACATTCGTGGCTGGTGGAATATGCAAGGGATTTTCTTTTTCTGAAAGTTCTCTTAACTTGATGCGTCTAAAACCTGAAGAGAGACTCTTTGTCTTCGCAGCCACCATGTCATCCGGTCAGGAATCTGTTTTCCCTGAGTATGAGACTGATACCAGCCAGACATCGAAGCTGTTAAGAAAATTTAAAGAGACACCATTTGTACCCATCGGTAAGTTTAAAGATGAAGAAATACATAGATCTTTCTCTTCACGGGCAATCAATATGGTAAACACCATCACTGTTCACCTTTTTCCAGTGAACAGGAAATTATTTTGAAATTACTTCCTCATGTAGGCTATCTGTGTGGTGACAGCAGTACTCCTCCTGCCCGGAATGGTATTTGTTCTGCAAGAAACAGGGAAATTAATGAGGCCTGTTATCTTAAATAGAAGCCCAGAACCTACAATTACAAAAAACCCAAAACCAACAAACCCTGAAAGACTGTTTAGGTACGCTTAACGAACATATTTAGGTGSTTCTGTTAGGTGGTAAGATGCGTGTTTTGCAGCTGTTCTGGAGTACAGTTACTGGGAACTATGTGATCACTACAAAGTGACTTTAAAGCTAACAAAATACAAACCAGAAGTATCTCTAAAATACAGCCTGCCTGCTAAACATTTCACCCTTCTCTGCTGCCATCCCCTAATTTAAAATGCATTTTTGTAGTAGGTTTTGTGGTACCCCAGCTTGAGGAGATTGTTAAAGTTCTCAGCCTCTCTGCGAGACCCCAAAAAAGCCTCTGAGGGAAGGGAGGATCAGTCGTGTTCATCCCGAGAGCTTTCCTCTGATCAGGAACCGCCTCTGACACAAGACGCATTTTGATTTCCAGCCACCTTAAATGGAGAGCAGTCGGGTCACTTGGGGTGAACTGTTCCAAGCGTTTGCCAACAGATATCCGTCACTGGTTTCTCTGGTCACAGGACTTTGCTCTCCAGCTCGCTAGAGTGTACTACRGACTCCGCAAGTTTGGGTTCTCCCAAGCAGATTGGCAGAACTTACTTTCAGCCTGGGTCAGAGCTAGTTTGAAGGCCCTAAACCTCTTAATTGGTATTTAATGAAGCTACCACGTGGATTGTGCACCAGTGAAGTAAGGGTTTATAGCTTCACAAGTGGAATTGGTAATGCTGTTCAGGGAGACAAGCTGTCTGGGCTCTCGGCAGTAAAACATACACAGCACTTAAAACTTGGCAGCTTCCTTTGAACTATGCAAATAAGCATCCTAAATACGGAATGAAGTGGATRGAATTGGGAAATTTTGTGCATTGCTGCTCTGTATTCTGTGAGAGCATCAGTGTACGCAGGTTGCAGTTGGCATGGGGCTGTGTTTGGTCTGTTGAAGGACTATAAGTGAACTCCAGCCCTGTGAAAGAGACCTTGCAGAACCTCTCTCCCCACAGCATGGAACAAGTAACGTATGACTTGTCCTGTCCCAGTGAAAGCAGGCCAAACGTGACAACACCCAAAATAGCAACCTCCGCAGGCAGGCGGGTACGTCAGGGTGCATCCACATGCTGAGTGTCCCGGCTGCAGCCGAGCAGAGTTCTTGGGTGTGAGCTTCCTTCCAGGAAAGAGGGTGCAAGCAGCAGGTGTGCTTTCTGGAAAATATCCAAGAAACTCTGACACCTTAGAATCATAGAATCATTTAGGTTGGAAAAGACCTTTAAGATCGAGTCCGGCTGTAAACCTAACATGGCCAAGTCCACCACTAAACCATGTCCCTAAGCACCACATCTACACATCTTTTAAATACCTCCAGGGATGGTGACTCCACTACTTCCCTGAGCAGCCTGTTCCAATGCTTGRCAACCCTTTCGGKGAAGAAATTTTTCCTAATATCCAATCTAAACCTCCCCTGGTGCAACTTGAGGCCGTTTCCTCTCGTCCCATCGCTTGTTACTTGGGAGAAGAGACCGACCCCCAYCTCGCTGCAACCTCCTTTCAGGTAGTTGTAGAGCACGATAAGGTCTCCCCTCAGCCTCCTCTTCTCCAGGCTAAACAGTCCCAGTTCCCTCAGCTGCTCTTCGTAAGACTTGTGCTCTAGACCCTTGAGTTGCTGCTGTTGCATTTTAATACTAGTGGAAATCTCTCACTGTTCTCTGCGCTGACTTGTGCATTGAATGAGATGGCACTCGAGTGAAAACAGTAGACAGGCCAGGACTTACCATCTACACAAAACTAGAGTGATTAGATCAAAACATGATTATTGCCGAGATACCTTGTCACTTCACACATCTCGATGACTTGGATCTTAACTCACAAGGATGCTTTCCTTGCCGTGTAGGGATGGCTGGCTTTGCCATGGTGGTTGGCTACGGGCTGTACAGACTGAAGCACAGAGGTGACATGAAAATGTCACTTCACCTGATTCACATGCGCGTGGCAGCCCAGGGCTTCGTCGTGGGAGCAATAACGTGTGGTACGTACCGAACGGGAGGCTGTCCTCGGCACTGGCAAACCGGATGATGGAAAACCTCTTGCATCTCTTCTCCTAGTGCATAAAACAGTGCGCATGAAATATCCTCAGGGTGGATTATATTTCAGGATGTTTATGCTCATTACTGGTGTTTGCTCAGTGTTTCTAGAGTAATGTGGTGTTTAAGTACACATATTCAACGTTAAACTGCACTACCTTTGAGAGTAGAAGTTCTGACTACTTTTAGATGTGGGAAGTATGTGGGGTTCTGCAGGTGTTGAAATTAGAGGCAAAGGGGGGGGGGGGGGAAGGCTACCTGATGTTAATATTTCCCCTTGTAAATATGTTGCTGTTTCTGAATTTAATGCATTGGAAAATCAGCTTGCATAGCCTATGGTATTATTTTCAGGACTGGAACTGCATCCCTTAATGTACTGATTTGTACATCCCAGATCTCATCTAAGTATTGCAGCTGTGTATGTGTGTAAATGTGTATCTCGTGAAATGCTGTCTATACTGTATTCCCGGAAGGTACAACAGAAAAGCTTGACTTTGGCTGCAAAGCAAACTAGAACTGGGTGGGAATCTGCATTTTCATATATAGCATATTTACCTATCCACTTTCTCTGTATATGAAGAATTTTGTAGTGTTCATCACCGCTATTTAAAAAAAAATACAGACAGCAGAAGAGGAGGGGAAACGTTATTTCTGTTGCTCAGAATATCGCTTATTGTTCAGATTTTGAAACCCATTATTTCCTATTTAACCCAGCTTTCTAATTGTGCTTGTATTTCCGTCTTGTAGGTGTGCTGTATTCAATGTTTCGGGAGTACGTGGTGAAGCCCAAGGAGTAATGGAAAAATGACTGAAATCTCTGTCCTGGTGGTGGCCTGTGTACTGCAGCTACAAACCTCATATCGAGGGGTTCTTGAGGAAAAAAATAATACATGGTGTTAGAGAATTGCCCCATATCTATTTTGTGTATGGTAGACTGTCTTGAAGCTGGCAGCCTAAACGACTGCGCACTGGGGGAGTGGGTATCAGGTTCTTTCTGATTGACACTACCATATCCCAGTTTTTAGGGGATATAGTAGAGTACAATCCCTTTATCTTCCCCTTGACTGTCAACTCAGTCCTAAAATTGGTGACTTCTTTTTGCTGCCGTTGGCCAAAATGACAAAGTCTGAACTAGCTTCTGTCAGGCCTCAGGCAGAACGTGGAGGCCACGTCTCTAAGATAGCGTCGTGAATGCTTTGCTGTCATTTTCTACCCTGTATATTTGTCAGCCTCCAGCTTTGTAATTTAGAAGCTTCCACTAGCACTAAATGACTTCTAAAATATTGAGAGAGATACAAACATCTATTTTTTTTATTTAAGGCATGAGATAAGTATTTGGTATGTTGCAGATATTTAAATGTTGTATTTATTAATTGTTAATGAAGACACAGGCTCCCTATTTTTACTATAGATTTTCAGACTCTTGGCTTACTATATTTTGTAACTTTATTTACAGTGTTCTGAGTAACATTTAAATGTAACATTTAAAATACATATTGTGAAAACTAAACCTTGATTTGGTGTTCTAATGCTTTTAGTTAAAGTTTATGATCTAGCTCTGATTTCTGCAGTATTACTCCCTATAGAAATTTTAAAACGTTTAAATCTGAAAAGCCCCCATCATCCTTGGTGAGGTGTTAAAACCCTTCTCTGTAAATTGCCAATGCTATCTTACACTCAAACCCCTTGTATCTCCCAACAGCAGTCACAAAAATAAATGTGTTGATAAAGCCAGTTTGTAAAAACCTCATTTTCTCCTATTAGCTTACATTCCATGGTGACAGTATGATGTCTCTTTGTAATAAATACCGCAAGGTACATACTGCACCTCTGTCTGACATATTGTACAGAGCAGTGGGAGATGAAATACGAATAAACGTGTGAGCACTGGAGATAACAAGTGTTTGGCTATGGATTTGTTGGGGGGACTCCCCCTGTGCATGCAGCYTCCTGCGGAGGGATGGGGTGAGCTTATATACATGAATAAAAGTCACCTGAGAGGGTGCAATGCTACTGCAAAGGGCATTCCCAGCCGTTACAATCCTGCTGTCTTTTGACTGCTTGCTCTCACAGGTCTCCCTCACCGGGGTGGAGCTGGGGAGGGCGTGAGGCGACGCCCCTCCATCGCGCAGAGGCCTTTTCCTGTAACTGCCCTCCTCCTCCCCAGCATGGGCCGGGACAAGGCGCAGCTCCGTTCCCGTCACCGCCGTAAGCCCAAGGGGCCGGGCTTTCTGCGGGAAGAGGAGGTTCTGCGGCCCGGAGACGCTGTCGGGGAGGTAGCGGCTTAGGGGAACCGTCATGGCGGCCGGGCTGAGGGGAAGGGCGCGAGCCCCGCCCCTCCGGCCGCGACGTCCCGCGCTTGGCGCATGCGCGGCCCTGCCCTTCCCCTGCCCTTGGCGCCGGGGCGGGTCGGGGCGCTGTTGCTATGGGAACGGCGTGGGGCTGCGGCCGGAGCGGGCGCGGGAGCCGGAGCAGCCGGGTCCGGCCCTGCCGAGGCGGGCAGCCGGCGGGAGAGGGCGGCTGGGGGGGACCCTCCCGCTGCCCTCGGGGCCGGGGAAGGCGGTTTCGGTAGGCAGGGGGGTGGGGGAGGCGCCGGCCGCCGGCCCGGGAGTGGGGGAGGCARTGCGGCCCTGTCAGGCCGCAGGCGTTGGGCGGGGAAGAGAGGGAACCCCCTGCGCCAGGTTTGGGGTCGGTACCCAGGTAGGCTGGAGGGCTAAAGGTTGCCCCCAGGCCATCACTCACACTCACGAGGCCTGGGGGTTGTGTGGAGGCACCGGACTCTGCTCTTTGCACTTGTCAGTCCTTAACGCACCTTGTGGTGTGGGGAGGCAGGCGTGGAGGTAAAGCTGCTTGCAATGCATCTCTGCCCATACAGTATTTATGGGCACACAGGGACATCGCGTGTATTTTGGCACTTTATCAGGATGATTGGTGCCTTAGTGTGAGAAAGGGCCTGCGTTAATTACTCAATGGAGGGTGTGCCTTTGAAAGTTTTTACTGATTGTTTTTGCTAGACCAAAGGTGCACTAGATTTTTTGCTGACGGTGAATGTCAAACAGAAGGAGAAGGGGCTGGAATACATCAGAAAACTGATCGTCTTTAGTCATACTAAGTAAAGCTCTAGAAATTTAAATGGGTAGCAATATTACTGTTTTAATGTTATCACTTAATGCTTAGAAATTTGGGGGAAAGATGTAAGCCGCACTCTTGATGTCTAGTGGCCAAAGGGAGCATTAGGATAAACAGAGATCGTTCTTCTTCTGTCAGTCCCACATTAACCCAAAAATGAGGGGATCTGCACCTTTCTTTGAAACATGGGAAGGAAGGCTGGATGGACCCGGGTGGCAAACAGTCTGTGTTCCCTTTAGTCAGTGTAGTGTGGTTGCCACATTCGCTTGGATTTGACCCCTGCTTGCTCATCTGTAAAAATGTTTATTTAAACAGATCTGTTTAAAAACATTTTAAAACATTGCTTTTTGAACGCTAGAGTGAAAAAGACCCAAAAACTTTTTTGAAGACTGTTTGGAAGCCGTTTATGGAAAAAGGCACTTGAAGCAAGGCAGTGGGGCTGAAGAGCACAGTGGCTGAGAGGAGGAGGTAGCAGGGAGACTGTGCAGAGGTCAGTGAGGAGAAACTGCAAAGCAGCCGCTAGAAGAGGATGTTTTTCAAAGTGATGTTGATCTCTGCTCTCTGTTGCTTTTTATTTTCTTCTTGTTATGCTTTTAGTAAACAATGGAGTCAGACATAAAAGTGAATGAACATTTTAAAAGCCAGTTTAAGGCTTATCAAGAACAACAGCAAAGGCGGCTGCAAAATCTAATGGAGAAGAAGAAGGAAAAGCAGAACAGTCAGAAGGGTGATAATGGCAATGCAAAGGAGACTTTCCGAATCCCGAATGATCTAAACCTGTTTGAAACAGGACAACCTGTGAATGAAGATGACAGCAAAAGGTAAAGGTGTAGCAGCACCGTTCCTTCAGGAAGTCACAGAAGTATATTTTGCATGGTCTTATGAAACTCATATTAAGTTGACAGAGCACTTTCTGTCTTCACATATTGGGCTTTCATTATCCCAAGAAGACTTTTGCTGTCCCTAACACGTTTACCCTCAGAGCGTTGTGATGTGCTCTTTATTATCGGTGTTTCACAAATGAAGAGCGGAAGGAGAGAGGGGTTAAGGGTGACGTGCTAGGGGCAGGTACTGTCTGACGAAATCCAGCCATTCAGGATCACTAACATCTTCTGGACTGTTGGTTAGTTCCTGCCTAGCCTTCTAAACAAACAGGTTCCCTACATGAATAATTTCCAAAGACAGATAAGGGCAAAGCAACGAATAGGTGCAAGCCAAAGGCTGGCAGCGCAGAAAAGTGTTCCCCTGGCTATCTTTGCAATATAGCCTGATTTAGTAGATCAAAAGACAGCCAGCTGTATAGGAGGGTCTCATAGACAGAGTTGCCTCCTGGTTAAGATACTTGACAGAGTTATACAAGGTAGGGTTTTAAATCTTACTGGGGACAGGGGTTTGGGTCACCCATTGGGGTAGTATCTGGATTACCAGGACATTGGACATTCTGGTGTGGATCTCCCTTGATCTTGTTTTTGGAGCTGAGTTCATAATTCAATTTACTGGAGCAGAGATTTGAAACCCCAGCTCAGATCATTCATCATCCTCCTAGGATATAGTCAGTCTCTCTTTCTGACCCAATTAATGTTTTTTTTTTTACAAACTAGAATGGGTCTAAAGTTGTACGCATCACAAAGATGTCTGCTGTTACTACAGTGTTGGCTATTCAGGGATTTGCTCCCTGTTAGTGGTGAAGCCAGCTGAAGAAATTCCTGCTTCTGCTCCCCACTTGCCACTGTGCTGATACAGCTGCTGGAAACTGGATTCATTTTCTGGGGGAAGGGTACTTTTATTCTCAAGTCATTTCAGTGATCCAATTTACAGCTTTAGCCCCACAGACTGTTGTATTGGCACCATGATGGGGTGATATACTGTGATACAGGGGCAGGAAGGAGGAGCTGGCAGCTCTGCCAAAACCAGCAGATCATGGGTGGAAAACCACAGTTAGGCACAGTACCTTTGAGACAGTTTCCCCTCTCAGAATCCGGAGTGGGGAAGGGCACCTCTACCACAGTTTATCAAGCCACTAACCAAGGTTTATTAGGCTCTAAATGCTGATCTTCCCTCTGTGTTACTCTGGGTAACTCCCTGCTCAGCTTGTTTCTGAAGATTGCTTCCTTAAACGCCCAAGTGCATAAGCTGCAGCAGAGCTTCTGTGAAGATGCAGGGAACCCAGGAGTGAACCACTGAAACTTTCAGGTGCTTCTGGGAATGTGGTGTTCATGCTGCAAAGGAAGTCTGTGTGGAAACGGGGAGCTGACTTTCTAGAAACTAATGCTGTCACTGTTGCATCATACATTGTCTTCTTCACGCATAGGTCCCTCACCATGGCTGTTTGATTTGCCAAGTTATGCTTCTGATCTGACCTCTACCAGCTGTCCTCTTCCCTTCAACATTTTGTTCTGATAGTATATAGAAGATTACTATGGAGATCTGATTTTTAAGGTTTTTTTTTAAGGGAGAGGGAGACTGATTCCCACAGTTCAGATGTGATTTTGTCTGGTGGAGGAGAGGGGCTTAGGCGCTCCCATAGCACATCCTGGTGCAGTGTGCATGCTCTGAGGTGCAGAGTACAGGAGAGTCCCAGCAGTTCTCTGCCATTTATGGTTCAGTAGTTTAGGTCTGTGTAATTCAAGAGCTGTTATTTACCTCCATCTTCAGTAACTGTTAAAAGTCCCCATTTGATATGGCAGGTGTAGCAGATTTATCTGGATTGTCCTTTGCTTGTGTACATCTGCGTTCAGCAGAAGAGTGGTTATGAGCGTATCAAATCTGGGGAAGATTTGCTTCTGGAAGGGATTCACCAGGATGTACTTTGCAGTATTCCCATGACAACATGTTAGAAACTTGTTCCGGAATAACAGGACTCCATATGGTCTGCAGTGGCTGTGACTTCAGCATGTCAGTGTTGTTTATAGCAGCTCTTGGAAAACATTCTCAGAAGTCTCCCTTCCTCTGAGCCTTGGGAGTTCGTTTTTCCTTCCTCCCATCCTACTCCCAAATTTTGTTTAGGCAAGTGTTTTGCTGACATTTCTGTCTTTCTGTTTTGTTCTTTCTGTAACTTTATCCTCCCTGCTCTGTTTGGTGTATTTAAGATTAAGTGATTCTCCCCATCACACTGAGAATCCGTAAGAGAGTTGGGAAAGACACTTACCTGAATTTCAGTCATAGGCCCTGCTCATAAGCTTCACCTGGCTCTGTTTCCTTGAACTAGAGTGAAAAGGGTTACCTTTCTGCAGCCTGTTTCTTTTGGCTGACTTTCCGTAGCTGAGCCACTTGGGTGGAACCTGCTACCTCCTTTGTAACATGTAGAGTCACTCTGGGATGGGATGCAATGAGATGGAGAAGTTTCTCAGAGGAGACTCCAGCTCTGTGCAGTTGGGATTTCTGTCCATCCTACTGTAAGTGCTTTTTGTCAAGACTTGGAACCCAGCTCTGAGGAAGACATCGCTGATCAGGTGTGTTAAGAGCTTAGAACCCTTTTTCATGTTAATTCCCTAACTGTTAAAAATCTTTTTGTCCATGTGTCTCTAATTAGATCTGCACGGTTTTGTTGCTCAATTCTATGAGTGGTACATGTGGGAATAACTTAGTTTTGCCTTTTCTCTGCTCAGATTGCTGCTTTCTTTCTTCTCCTTTGTAAACAGCTGCCTTTGATCTCCCTTTGATTTGCAGCTTTGCAACAGAAGTGCATTTCTTAATTATGGATTGTGAACCATCCCATAAATTGACTGTGCTGTTTATGGCAGTGCTTTAAGGGGTCATTTATTCTGACATGCACATATGGAGTGTGCATTTAAAAGCTCCAAAGTCCAGTTGGAACAAAAAGCTGGCTAAAACTTTTGAATAGAAAAGATTTAGGTGACTCCTGAGATAGCTGGCTTGTCTGGCTGTGGATATGTCTATAGCCACAGGTATATACTGTAACAACTGGGCTTTATCCAAATCTCTGATCATCCAAGCTACCTACTTCTGTTGTAGTCTGGAGCAATCAGTCTATAGGCCAAAGGGGTGGGACATTATTCCAGATTAAGTCACCAAAATTTAGACTTTCAGGGTCACACTGCAGATAATGAGAATCTAGGGCTCAATTCATATGGCTGGCATAGGTGTCTAGGGATGCCCTAGGGTATCAGGAACTTCCATATGGGAATGATAGACAGGACACAGGAGACCTGCACCCTTCAGCAGCAGCAGCTGGGGGATGGGTGGGCAGCTCAGATGATACCTGTGTGTGGGTAACTGAATTGAGCCCCCTCATCAGAGCACTCAGTGGCAGTTAGAGAGCGATTCACGTCACCCTTTGGCGGTAGCTAGTCTGTAAGCAGCACTGGTTGTATTGACTAGACCTCCATTAACTTTCATGTGCATTTTGGCTTGCTGCTCACAGAGAGACACCCATGTCTTGGTACGGAGTGGGACCCCACCCTGAAACTCAGATGGGGGTAGATGAGGAAACTCAGAGGCAGGCAGAATGACAACCGCTGACTTGAGCCAGCAGAGTCTCTACCACAAACATATTTACCGAAGGCAGTGTCAGTACAGCTTCTCTTAGCACATTTGGTTTCCTCTCTGGGGAATGGAGACAGGTTCGTTTCTATTCTGAAATTCTGCTGTCTGGAGGAGTCTGGCTAAAAGGTATGTTGGAGGATGTTAGTAATTCTTGGGGTTGGCTCATATGTCCACACATGGGTGGCAAGTGCTTCCTGAAATGCTCTCTATTCTCTGACTGGGCCCCAGAAGTTTTCCCAAGAACCCTGCGTCGTGGCTGCTGGCCTCACGTAGAGGGCTCAGATAATCCTGGGGTGTCTCAAATAGATGCCTGAGTGCCCACAACTGAATTGAGCCCCCAAGGCCTTAGCTTCTACATTTTACACTCGGAGGAACCATCATGTAAGGACAGCAAAGAGTTAAAGTTATTAATTCTCTGGATGTCTTAGAGAGGTGAAACCCATAAATGTTACTAAATGTACTGAAGAATCGGAGAAGCAAGGCTATTTCCTCCCGTTCAGAGGGCTTTTTGATATTCTTTGTTTCTAAATGAATTCCAAAAAGCAACATTAACAATACAAACTGATGCCAGTCCATCCTGGTGGGGTTCCAAGAAAATCAGATGAGGACACAGGAAATTGGTCTTTTGTGAATTGCTATGAAGCATTCATTTTTAAAGAAAGAACCTCAGTAGCAGCTTTTGTAGCTGATGCTCTGTTGACTTCTGTTGGCTTCGGTAAGTATAGAAAGTAAAGCCTGAATGTCACGGATGCTGAATGGTGAGCCTGCCTGGTTTCCTCTGAAGGACCAGATAAGTAAGACTCAGTGAGATGAGACTATTCAGTAACCTCAGGAGCCCTGAAAAGATACCTATTCTGTGATGTTTTGCCCCAGACAACACAAGGAAGTGCAGAATTTTTGAAGAAATGAGTTAACTGAATAGATCAGATCGTTAGCTTGTGTTCTGATCTGAGGTTCAGGATGTTCTGCTTAATTCGGTAAACTCGCTCCTGGTAAGCTCAGCTCATCCAGCATACAGTCGTTTCATTATTTTATTTCTGGAAGCATCTATTTGAAGCACGTTACAGCAACATTTGCCATTATGGCTTATTTTTTCACAGGTTGCTTGAGGTTGAGAACGAGCAGCTCCAGGATCAGCTTCGAGAGGTCCGAGATGAGAACTGCAGACTATACAAACTCTTGACAGAGAAAGATTTTGAAATAAAGCAACTCCAGAAAAAAATACAGGAGGACAGATTGGCTTTGTCGGGTAAACACAGTAACTTTGTATTCTCACTACGTTAGTTCCAGTGTTTGCTTGATGCTGATGACAATAGAGGTAGGATAACAGATTCATTGTGAGCTCCTGGCAGTGAAATATTCATGTGACATCTCTTTACCTACTTTATGCTGAAAAGGAGTATTTCAGTCACATTGTGGTTGCCTCCATTTCCACTCCTGTAATAAGCTTCTGCTAGGAAGAACCAAAATTCAGCTCTCAACTGGGAGAAGCTTGTTCTCTGTTGAGCTTGCAGTAATTTGCAGTAGCAGTGAAACCACTGAACTTGGAAAATACTTAGGCACTTGGGTATAGATTTAGTCAACACTTAAAGTTGCTACCTAAACTTGCAAGGGTCTAAGCTGACAGTGTTTGGCATTTGCAGAGTTTCCTAAACGTCGATGTCTCTCCCATGTAAGGAGTCTCTTTGCTTTATTTGCAGAGGGAAGTTCCTTGCAATGGTTTGACATGATAGCACTTACACATGGAATGGCATGTATGCTTCAAGATCTGTGCCTTACTCTCTCCTTCAGTTTCATGAGCTGCAAAATATGAATACTACTACTCCCCATTTTAGAGAGCTATTGAAAGGACCAAATGACATCTGAGGTAGTCAGGTCAGACCTAAGGCGCAAAATATTGTTACTGATAATTATATGTCCCTTAATATAAGTGCTCTTTGGGGGTACACAGTGATCTCTGTTCCTCACAGATCTTTGGCAAACTTGCTATTATTGGCACAAAAAGTGATGACTCATAGAAATCATATTTTAGAAAACTTTCTGTTAGTGTCAAAGAGCAGTCTTGCAGCTTTCTCTGCTATGTAGTGTTAAATTCCTTATTCAGGCTCCTTTTGTTTGAATGCCTGAATAGGGCACATGCAGGATGCTGGCTGAATGCAAAGTCCAGCTTCTAAAGTGGTTTGGGTGTCCTTTGAAAACTGAACTGTGCAGGCTGCACCTCCTCCACTGGGTGCCACTGTTGTTCAGGACAGCAGTGATGACCAGGCTAGTAGAGAAGGGGGAAACCAGCAATAAGCAGAACTAAATAACACTTAAATTACGCCTTGATTCTTAAAAACGATCTGTAGCTTGTATGTAGGAGAAATGATAAGCTATTACTGGGTCAGGACCAGGGGGCAGATGTGCTGTTGCAGCTTCTTTGGCTGACTCACATGCCAGCTTGTGACAGTTTGCCCCATGCCTCTGTCTTCCCTGTCTACATTGTGGCAAGAGACTCACCCACATTGCATGGGAATTAAAAGCCTTGATTAAATGTGTGCAATGCATTTGAAGACCATCACATGGAAGCACCAGCCTGGCTTTTGGTTAGTTTAGTACTTACTGTGATCTTTAGCAGCTGTTACTTATTATGAAAACTAAGGAAAAAATAGCTTCTAGATGAGAGGGGAAACACATGTCAGATAAAGGAGTAGAAATGCTTTTAAAAATAATGAATTTATTATTTTCTCTACAACGTTTTTAAATAGTCACATGGGGTCATATTGTGTTCTCACCTATATTCCGCCTAGCCCTTTTAACGTCTCTAGGGGTTTTATGGGACTCAGAATTCACTTAAGAGTGATCTGTCATCCTTGCATCTCACCCTGGTTCTTGAATATAATCTTCATAGATGTCAGTAGAAAAGTCATTACTTCAGACCACTGAAGGAGGATGAAAGAGTTAAAAAGAATGACAACAGCCAAGTTTAATCTTCATACATCCCACCAAGGATTTGTTATTGCAGGCTCATATTCATTGCCGAGCTAGAGGTTTCCATGGACGTTGTATGCAATCATATTGATTTTGCACTTGTGCGAGAACTTTTCTTCACCTATGTGATGTTAACAAAAGCCAAGTGACAGACAAACCAGTCCTGGGGATTACTTTGTTCGTGACACTAATCAAACCCTCTCTGATGAGGAAGTGAATGAAGTATCTGTTTAAAAGAGCAATTAAAAGAGTAATACAGTAAGGCTCCATGTATAATCACAAGGGACATATAAATAGGCACAATGAAATTTCCTGGACGTTATCCAGGACCCAACTGTAATAGTGTGCCTGACCTTTTAGGACAGATGTCTAGAAAAGTTCGCACCTCTGTTTCAGCAACTCCTCCAGTAGTAAACAACCAGTGCAAAATAGTGTTGTCTTTTTCTGTAATATGCCACAAAAAACTCTTCATAGCTGTCCTTCACAGCGGTGAGCAGAAAACACCTCTACCCTTTCTATGTTGTAATGTTGCTGCAACCGCTGTTGTGGCCTTCTGACGTGTGGCTGTTGCTGAAGTGTGAAATGTGGCTTTGCTAGCCACAATGTGATGCTGACTCAAAGGAACAAGCAATCCAGCTGGAATCACTGACGCCTCTTTTCCCTCACTTGTTCATTTAAGTGCCTGGCACAGCTCTGAGAGAAATGTATTAGACAATAAAAGTACACTGTGCACTGAACAGAGAACAAAAGCATCATCTATTCTGAATCTTGCCTGTAAAATATGTCCTTTGCTTTTGTCTGTACTTTTCAGGGGTGTCTGGTTTAGCTGGAGATGTTGCAGCTACTAAAATAGTTGAATTGGCCAAAAAGAATCGTGAGATAACTGCCGAGACTGAGAGTGAAAAAGCCAAAGTGAAGCAACTGAGTAACAAAGTCAAAGAGCTGGAGAAAGAAGTGAGGCGTTTTTCTTGTTCTCTTTTTGCATGCTAAAACATAGAAATACAGCTTTTGGGATAGCGGAGCTGTAGAAACTGGGTTTAATTCATGTTCCCATTTTGAATTTGCTCTTGCATCCATGCTTGCTTTGAGTTCTTGTAATTTCTGTCCATGGTAGGAGAGTCGGATGTGTGCCCTCAGCTGTTTCCACCTTTGCAGAAAGGAGGAGATAAGAAAGGATATCAGTAAGTTATAATGAGAGAAAGATTTATGAAATACCAATTAGGAATGTTCACTTGTATTTGAAGCACAGAGGCCTTTCTAGCAGTATGGCAATGATATTTTTTTGATTTTTTTTTTTGTGTGAGGAGGAGCAAATTTCATACCATTATGTCTTACATTCCCACCTCGTTAATACCAGTCACTCTATTCTTCTAAGCTTTATTCATCCACATAATGAAAGCTGTTTTCTGGCATAAGTACTTCCAGAACTGAGACAGTAACAAACTATATCACTTAAGACAGCAAATCTTCACTCAGTCAAATTTATTTTTGTGATTTAGTACAACTTTTTTATATGTGCTAACCCTTCACAGGAATAATTTTACTCAGGTGACTGCTGAAATGAAAATTAGATGCCCTGATGTCAATGTTTACTTTGTTCATTGGCTAATAATGCAATCCCTTAAACAATACTGGTAAAAAATTGGATAATTTTTAATGCTTTGCATCCTTAGAAGACATCATTTAAATGGATCAATAATGTTTATTATGCTGACAAATGCATTTTGACTCCATCTTTCACAATCCCTTATTATCATGAATCATGCATCTATCTGAATTGTACCCTAGTTACCTGAAAGATCAAGAAATGGTAGATTAAATTTTTGAGAACTCCTGCATAAATCCAGAGCGATCTGGTCAGAGGGGTCTTGTCAAACAGTTGGCAGGCTGGCTAAGAAATATCAGGTGTAGCTGTGGACCTATAAAATCACACAAGTAGGGGAGCAAGCCACGAATAATTTCAAGAAAAATCAGCTTGGTTATAATCCCCTCCTGCATAAGTGTAATGGCCATTATTCAAACAGAAGCTTAAAATATTGTCAGATACTGACCCAAAAGAAAGGACCACAGACATTTCAGGAAAGGAAATCAAACTCAAAGCAAACAGAAATTGTCAAGAAACAATAATTGCTGGTCAGAGCAGAAATGGACACTTTATATGTGAACTAATCTGGCCTTAGACACCAAAACCATCAAAATCAAAACCAAACACAGCAACCTGTCTCATCTGAGGTAAAGATGAACCACAACGTGAACCCTGCTGAAACCATGGTCAATGGTCCGTATTTTCTCACAGCCTCATTTGAGATGGCTCTTCTTTAAACTAATGGTCACTGGCTGAGTTTGTGGATTGTACTTGTTCAGTAGAACTGTATGAAGATGTAAAAGATGGGTAAAATTAAAGCAATGTTTGACAGTGGGAGGTATCTATGAAAAATGTTGAGTGATGAAAGAGAAGAGCTGTCATAGATAGGAACCTGCAGTGATTCACATCTCTTTAGTAACTCTTAAGCTAAGCTGGATCACTGTCTAGACACAATCATCTTTTTCCGTTGGTTGTAGAAAGAACCAAGACAACTAAAGTGCAATTCAGTTGCCCATGCATAAGCATAAAAGTACAATCTGAGATGCCACTTGACCTCTCAGACATCCCTGCAGGGCTGCTAGACATGACAGGACTGGCAGTCCTGGTGCAGCAGCTCAAGGCCTGCTGGATACCCTCAGATGCCTCAAATGGGACTAGACAGCTGTGGGTGGGCAACAAAGCCGAGTCTTGCATCACTTGATGTAATAATGTAGGTGTCTACTGTAGACTGAGCTGAAGACTAGACTTCTCTGATTGTATTGACTAGACTCCATCCTTCATAGAGACACCCGCACTGAAAACAAGGAATGTGTTAATTTGTGAGTTGAGTCTCATCCCCTATGCCTACTTCTAGATGCCTTAAACTCTGCAAAATGAATTGTGGTGATGGTACCTTACAAATGCATCACAATATGTACTTTCACCAGTGGAAAACACTGTTATTTTACATAATTGTTAGCTCTTTGCTTGTATGAAAACTGAAAAATATGTAAATCATAAGTGTTTTAATGTGACTATGTTCCCACAAACAAAATGGAAGGTGTGGCCGTTGAGCAATCACTTAGCAAAGAGTGGTATGTGTAAACAAAGACTGCAAACGGATGTTTGCAGAAAATTTCCTTAGAATTTGAACTAGCAGCTGCCAACACTAGCTGAAATTTGTCATTCTCAGTCCATTGACTAAAAGAATTTATGAACTGGATAGAAGGGGTGGCCTAACCATTGATTTACTTGCAAAGAGGGAGTGACATTAGAGCTGGCTCTGAGTTACACTCTGTGTTTCCCCAGATATCATTTTAATGAAGAAGCTATTCCTTAGAGCCTTCTTTATTCAGACAAATTATCAAGATTTTCCACCCACCTCAAAGAATGAAGTCTCAGCCCTTTAAAGCAACACTTCATGGCCTTTCCAGCTCCAAATTCACTGCACTCCTGTCCAGTAAGAATTCTTTGCAACCTCAGCATAGGACATGATTCAGAGCAGGAGGGGCTATATGTCTGCCTGCCTTTGCTGTGGCAAGCAATAGGAGACATATTCTTCACAAGTTGAGAAATACTACCTTAGAACTACCAGCTAAAGAGAAGGAGCCTTAACACCGTTACTAAATCTCAGCTATAGGGCATTAGGTAGTCATTTCTCCTTTGAAATTCCTCTGGTGAGTAGAACTATGTGCTTTTTATGAAATATCCTGTGATATTGAAAAGTGGGTAAACTGGCATCCAGAATCTAGAGGCAACATCCTGATCTGTACTGTGCTGGAATTGTATTTATGTATGTAAACACTTATTTTATGAACCTATGGTGATAAAATCCCCCAGACGTCTCCATACTTGATAACTGATCCTATCTCAGCAAGTCGGAGACATTTTCACTGAAGTTATTTCACAGTAAAATAAAACATGCTTCTTTGGGAAGCATTTCAGGAAAAAAATTGTATGCTTTCCTATTGATTGTGTTTAAAAAACAAGGGGAAATGAARTAATTTTTCTTCTAGAGTAAATAACATCCATGTTGTACTTTTTTGCTAATTAATATTGCACAGAGGTATGCTCTTCACTGTATTCATTCTATAATAACAATGCATTTTTTTCCAGCTACAGACAGCTGTAGAAAAAATACGTTCTCTTGGTGGTGGTGATGCAGGAATCAAGCAATCAACTCTGAAGATGATAGAAGGAAACTTGGTACGAATTGTAATTGAAGAGAGAAAATCAGAAGCTGATACTTAGTTCTCTCCTATTGTGCAGTCCTTTCCTTATGACAAGGATGTATCCCTGTCATTAGTTTTGTGACCAAATCGCTCTGTTTGTACCTTCTCTATGACCCCAAAAATTAGGGAAGGCATTTGCATGGGTCTGGGAAAAAAAGATTCTGTGATCCTTATGGATCTGTGGATCTTAATTACTTCAGTTTTTCCCTGAGGATTCTGTTCTTATTGAGTATATTCTCCTCTTCAAAGGCTGAAAGTCCAGAGGTGAAAGCATTGCAAGAAAAATTAACCACAGCCAACTTTAAAGTGATGGAGTATCGTAACCAACTCCAATCTGCAAAACAGGAATTGAAGATGACCCAAAAGGTACTGTTGCAGGACGCAGTCTGTGGCTGGGATCCTGTACAAGAGGTATATTCTTGTGAAATCACAAGGAGACTTCTTTTCTTTTGAGCTTTGTTTAGCCTCCATGAAGTATTCCAGTGAACTGTAGGGGGATAAGAAAAGACACAGGTGTAGTGGCTGTATTGGAAAGATATGTACATGGACGCACAGATTTCACGCTCTGCCACCATAGCTGGATGACTATATCCATTATTTCTATTGCTATGATGGGTACAGATTCTTTAAGGTTTGAAAGTCCCAGTTCAGCAAAATAGGTTTGTGATTGACTTGTAGCATACGTTCAGGCCCATTCCTCCTTTCCAAAACATTTAATTATGTATTTACTTTTAATGTAGGCTTCGGTCCCATGGAAGTCAATGGGATTAAAGACCACGCTTGAACAAAGGACCTGTTTAAACAGTTTGTTGGAGTGACACCCAGAGTAACCTTTTCCTTTTTGATTCATGATGGATTTTAATGCGTTACTATGGCTTTGTTTCCTTTGGTTTCATTACTTTGCGTAAGAGACCTGCAATGCAGATCAGAGTAGAGAATATGGTCCTAAAAATAGAACTCTGCTGACCTTTTTATAAATAATTTAAATGCTCTTCATACTAACTTTAGCTCTCGTTCATGTCGCTGTGTTGGAATTGTGCAAGAGAGATTGGCTCAATTCCTGATTGCAAGGGTGTGTATTAAGACAATATCTCTACTCTGTTCCTATTTAGTTCTGGTTAAGTATTCATTATATCAAAAATAATTGCGTATATTGAAAACTGTTAGTAATGCTTAGTAAACCTTGGTGAAGAATTTGAAATCCGCTTTTTCAAAAGTAGCACAGTTTGAAACCCAGCTATACAGCTAGATAGTACAATTTGACACTCTCCATAGGCAGGCAGCAAAACACACATTCACATTTTTAAAAAATCAAATAATATTACTCAAACATCAAAATACTGAATTACCCACCTCACAAAGTGAAATAATTCATGTTAGCCAAACCCCTCCTAAGCACCAACACTCTGTATTGTGATAATGATCTGAAAGAGCTTGTATCATATGGGATACAGGATATCAGATACAGACGATAAAGGCCACTGTGTATAGATACAGTGTTCTGTGTTTACTCCTAGAGATAGGAGCTTTTCCTCCCCTCTCCCCAACACATGTATTTAAGCCTAGCCTTATTGTTGATGTTAATCCCTTTTTCATAGCTTTTAGCAAATGAAGTTGGTGAAGATGTGAATATTCAAAGTCTCTTGACCAATTCTGGCAGCTGGCGTGGACGAGCCCAGCAAATTCTTGTTCTCCAAAGCAAGGTGAGTTAAGACCCTGCATAGTGCCATGTAAGCTGGGTGCTGGGATGCTCTTTCTAAGTATAGATATTACTTCAGTTTAAGGTAAAGATACTGTTAGTTCTTCATTAAGTAATTCTTAACATCTGTACTTGCTTATAAGGTGTGTCCCAGTACAGCGTTTACTGCAACTACATGGACAGTCTTTTCTATGTTGAAGAAAGCAACTGTTAGAATAAAACACCTTATGGTAACTTTCATAATAGTTTTTTGGTABGGTTGTGTGTGTGTGTGTGTGTGCACGCGTATGTGTGTCTGGTGGTGGGGTGTTAAATTTTAAATATATGTTGATGTGTGCAGGGTCTTTCACAGTTCCTGCAAACAATATTGATTAGTCTATTGCAAACATGCAAGCTTCAGTATTTAAGCTGGGAATCTTTCACATCTGTGTCGAAGGAGAGAGTTCAGTGACCTTGGAGAGCTATGGCAGCCTAGTTAAAATCCCAGGATGTTTTGAAGGTGCCTCTCTCCACTGAGTACAGAAGGAGCCCTGTCAGTGTCTGTGCTCTGACTTAGACACCTTTGTTCAGTGCCTAAAGTCAGATGGGAAGAATTGAGGCCAGATAAGATTTTCAAGTTGTTCCCCCAGGAACTTCAGTAAAATCTTTAACTCTTGAATCTTCTGAAGGGCGCAGTCTAGCTGAAATGTCAGCTTGAGACAGGGACGCAGTTTTGTCTGCATCTTAAATAAAACTTCTCTCAGGCAATTTGATACATGTTTTTCCTATTTTTCCTATTTTTCTGCTGTTTAATTATATGCCAACAAACTGATTTTTGGACTCAAATTGACTGAAATTGTTAACCTCTACTTTCTCTTGAGCAAATTACATTTTCCTTCTGTTAGACCCCCTGGCTGGGATTCATCTGAAGACTGTACATACTGTACTCTAATGTAGAAATTTCTTTTCTGAGCCAGTCTCCTCAGGTCCCTTCTGTAGTCAGTGGGGACCTTGTAAATACAGTCACTGGATCAAAAGTGAGGTAGGTGCATCTTATCTTAGAAGACACCTCCAGAACAGGGCAGAGGAACTGTGCTGTAGCAGTGGCCATTTCCTTCTACTGACTATAAAAGAAGTCTGTAATGAATAGCTGAGATGCAGGGGCTGAGTTCACTTGACCACACATAGGTGTCTAATGCCAGCCGACATGCCGTAGGGTGTCCCTCTGACCGTCTCTCCAGAGGAGTATGGATGTCTTGTAGATCCTGCGTCGTATGTGTCTCCAGTATCCCAGGGCATCTCAAACAGTGCTAGGTACTGATGTTCAGGCTAGTGAACTGACCTGTGCCTTAGATGTTTACTTTGTGGACATCCTGGATGGTGATTCTGCTACAGACCGAGATGCTTAAATGTATATAGGTGAGTGGGTGTCTGGCCTTTTAGAGGAGATCTAAGGTATTATTCTGTTGCCCACATGTGTGTTTAGTGGCATTCAAGATGCTTTGGAGTGTCTGCCTGGCTTCCACATGTGGTTTCAATAAGGTACAGATCTCCCGTGTGTCTTGAGTCTCCTGTAGGTCTTGTGTCATATCTCCTCCCTGCACAGATGCCCTAGACATCTGCATATTTGTTAGCAGCTAACAAATTTAAATTTGAAAGAACAGACACTGTTCTGTGTTAGTTAACCATGATAATGTCAAGAAGTAAGTAATACGATGCTACACTCTGAGTTCCCTTAGGTTATGTAATCTTTGATGCTGGACCACTGTACTCCTGGTAAAGGCTCTAGATGAGTTGTCGTTATTGTCCCCTAGGTTCGAGAGCTGGAGAATCAGTTGGGTCAAAACAAGACCAGAACATCACTGAGTGAGATTGATGAGGAATTGCTGGCCCTTACTGATCCAAGGAAGTTGTCAGCCCAAGAGAAGAACTTGCTGAAGATTCGCAGCTTGGAAAAAGAAAAGAAAGAAACTTTGGAGGTAAAAACCTGTGAGCTGACAGCGTCCTATTTGGGTGTATAGTGTGTAATAATTTGCCTAACCTTCAGGGTGTATGTTACACCGTACCCAGAGACCATTTCAGAAACCCACCTGATCTGCTGGAGGAAGTTCTGCCACACTTCACAGACTGAGCGAAAGGCTTCCATGCTGCTTGTCTGTATTGCACTCTTGCGTGGCCAGGCATACCTCTGCAGTACAAGATTTGGTCTTCCCCTCTGCTTCATGATTCATGTGTCGGATGCATCCACTTGGCCTGAAATGTGGCCACCTGACAACTGATATGTGGCTGATATGTGGTGTTAGAAAGAGGGAGAGAGGCCCTGGGTTGCAATTGCAGCTGGTACTGGCTTTATACTGAAGGCATATGTAGAAAGAAGCTCTGCTACAGCTGCATCCAAGCTCTGTAGCATCCCCCTCACCCTTTGGCCAGATGTGCATTCTTCATGCACTGTTAAATACAAGCATCCCCCTCACACCTCATATATCTGTATGGCTATGGGCTTCTACATTTGAACAGAATAAAGCTGAGAATTATACCATACGTCCTCTAAGAGGCATTCTGAAAATGGGTCTTACCCTCCATCTATCACATGTAGTTGCTTCAAAATTAAACAGGCATCCAGCATTTAGGGGTTGAGAGAGGCTATAGCTAGTGGCACATGTAGTAAACCCTGAGGTGGAAAGGATACATAGGCCTGTGTCCACAAGAAACATGGGTAGTGGGGGTCAGCTACACATACTCAGGTTAGCAAAGCACATCTCCCTGTGTTCCTTTCCTGTATTTGCTTCTGTAAAGGCCATCTGGCACCATTCCAGAGCTTGATTAGCTGCTGCTTTTCTCACCGCAATTTAACGATGCAACAGAATGAGCAATGGGGTGATACACACCTTTCACTCTTGGCTGTGAGAATGAAAGAGAAGATTTATAGCTACAGGCACGCTGCACAGGGAAGACATTCCTCAATAACTGTAATCTGCATGGTTCCACTTCTGCCTTTGTGTTTCAGGCTCCATTCACAATAACTTCCCCTGTACTTGTCCATTACTACTTAACTGCTAGCATGCTCCCTGGACAATTTCATCTAGGTAAAGGCATGGCGCAGGAGGCAGCGTGTGCCAAGGACAGCTTCTAGTAGATAGTGTGGCATCACCACCCTGTACCTGGAAGGAAGAGAGTTCCCCCTTGGAGAATGGTGAGGCAAATTTAAAAAGCAGGAGCATACAGAATTAGGTTTTAACACAAAATTATCATTTGCTTCCTGGCACATACTGAATCAACCTAGTTGACTTGTATTCCTGAGCAGATAGACCTTTTTTGATGCTGGCAAGCAGGCAGTGAGTAGTAGCATTTATAATTTCTACTTACTTAGGGATGATATGGTATGCCAGTTCCATTTTTTAGATTCTACCAGGCGATGTGTGATTCCTTTAGCTCACCAAAGCACCTGGGGCTTGATGATAGGTTATAACTGTCATTTCCTATGATGTGTTTGCATCACTGCAGAAACTCACTGGGGAACATGATGCTCTCCAAAAAAGTCATGAGGAAGTGAAAAAAAAACTTGATGCATCAAAAGCCAGGAACAAAGTACTGTGCAGTGAAGTGAAAACCCTGAAGGGACAGATCGTAACCTTGCTGGAGAAAGGAAAACACGACGATGAGCTCATAGACGCCTTACTGGTACAGTCTGACTATTACTGTTGGTCCCAGCTCCTGCAGACCAACCCTCTTTCTATAAGTGATGAAACATGATGTAATTTAATGACATGGTGACACAGACAACCTTAGGGTATACAGGAGCCTGATGAATCAAACTGTGACAGCCAGAGGTTTCCTAGTCAGCTAAACCCTTCTGCATTTTGGATCAGATCATGTAAAGTCTGCAAGACAGCACCAGGCGTGACACAGCTGCAGTCAGGTGGCTCTAAGCTTCAAGTACTGGAAGAAATGTTTTGCAGAAGGATTGAAATAGGATCGTCTAGTAGGTAGAGGACAGGCTTCATTCCTGACCCATGAAGCTGGACTGTATTCTGTGTTCTGCTTTCAGCTCCGTTGGTAGATCTTTTTTCTTAGAATGCCTACAATCTTGCACTTTTAGTTGTTGTGTTACACAGCCCAAAACACACAAGCTGAACCACAAGTACTAAACCATGTGCACATTCACTTGCAGTAGCTGGAGCTGAGAGGATTTGGCTCCTTCAAAACCAAGAGTATTAGCAGAGACTCGGGATGCAGTTATGCTGAAATGAATGGCTGCTGTCATGGTCTTGCAGGATCCTTTTGTCCTTCCATGGTTCTAAATAGTCTTCCCCAATTACAATAATAATAATAAAAAATTATTAGAAAATATTCCACTTCTTAGCAGGGTTAGTTCTGTGTTTCCTGATCCAGCTCCTCACAAGATTCAAATCACTTACATTTCCTTGCTTCTGTACGTAGGTTTTAGCTAAGATGTGCTTATGACTAAGCTGACATTCACCCTTCTGCACACCAGGCAGCCATGGGAAATATGGGTACTGACCAGCAGATTACAGAGGAGCCAAATAACAGTTGTCACTTTTGCTAAGTCTGAGCATTCTCACTAAATTATTACAGAAAGATGCGAGTTTACTTGGGAAGGAATGGTTAACTTGTTTTATCCCTTACATCAAAGAAGCACCTTGCTTGCAGTTTGTTGGCCTGACAGAACAAACTGTCCAACAAGTATTAGATTTGTCAGTGTGAGGAAAAACTCCAAAACCCACTGGTAAAACAGCCTAGCCTCATAGCTGTCATCTCATACTACCCTCATCTTTTAATGTCACTATCACACAATCTGATCATGTTCTAATTTCACAAAAAGCACATTGAAATCTTTACTTTATCCAATTTATGGAAAAGTCACCTTCTTTGTCAAAGGCCAGCCTTTCTTGCTCTCTTTTCTGCTACGCTGAGTAGCAAAGCTGCCAGCAAACTGAATCTCTCAGTTGGTCAGGTCTTTTCTACTTGCGCCATCCAGTCACTAAAGTCTGGCAGGGGCCAGTGGGGACAGACTGTCCTTACCCAGCCACATGTGTCTGGGCATTGCAAGTAGATGTGCTGTGCTGTGCAGTCTTTTCAAGGCATAGATGCTGAGAACAAGACAAGGTGATCTCACGCTTAAAACATAACGGACCAAATTCCTGGAGTAGCACTAGTGACATCAGTGTGCTTACACCAGGGAATGGGTTTGGCAGGGCAGTGGCTTGCCCAAGCATTCCTAAATGTATATCTGTCTTGGATGGTGTAAAACGCCCAGGGGGTCTTAATAATCATTGTGTACAAAAGTGAATACCTCACTCATTGTTTCTATTTTATCAGGGCCAGCAGAAGCAAATGCAGGAGATCTTAAAGCACCTGAGCCAGCAGGATGAGAAGAACAAGGAGTCCCAGCAGATGCTAGGGCAGCACTTGAACAGTGAGGTTCAGAAACAAAACTGCCTTATAGAGCAGCTCAGACAGATGGTGGCTGAACGAGAAGCAAAGGTTAAAGACCTGGAAGAGGAGATTGGGCAACTCACACTTCAGGTAGACCATCAGAAGAAATTACCTAGAGGAGCACACTTTGTAATCATTTTAGATCTGCTCTTCCACTTCCTTCTCCCTTTTTGTTTGAGATGGTTGCTAGCTCAAGACATTAATAGCTGCTCTACTGACAGTCTCTCCTGATGGAATGATAAAGCAGGAATTTTCTCTTGTAACTCTTAAGTTTCCTTCCTGTTTGTATGTAACTTTTCTTCAAGCTGTTTAAGCAGCAGAAAACATAGAAATACCAATCACATCCACATGTGGCTTTGTGCCAAGACTGTGCCACATGACTGACAGCAAGGGTTGGGCTGCAATAGGGACTTCTCAGTATTCAGCATCCTTGGCTGCTAAAGGAAGCAAGCAAGCAAACATAGGTGAGGCCAAGATCAGAAGGCTGCCATGGTACCCAGCTACATCCCCTCATGGAGTGATGGGACCCCTAGTAAGTTGTTCTCATCTCCCACTGTAAATGACTTCAAAAAATTCCTCTCCGTCAGATCTCCAAGCTATTGATATGAGTCTGTTGGGTCCCAGACATATGGAAATTTCATTGTACAGATGAAAGAATTGGGAAGGTTGGCCCCTTATGGACTAGTATGTTTACAATGTTTTCAACTTTCATGGTCTGGTGTTGCAAACTAACATAAGCAAAGTGGTACTATTGCCAGAGCACAGGCATAGGAATTGAGAGGCAGTTCACTAACCTGCCAAAGGCTTCTCGTGTGGTCTGGTGTCTTACAGTCAGGTTTTGTTAGAGTATTTAGGCATCCAATTCCCATTGATATAAAACCCTCATAGGGTTATGGTGAGATTGTGAATCTGCCAGATACCTCAGTAATGGGGGCTAGATCACCGAACCCAAGATAAAACTTGGGTTAGGGACACAAACCAACCGTGCTGGCACTGGTAGCGGTGGTGCTGCACTGTGGGTTCTCTACTGACACTGAGTGCACCCTATGATTTCATATGGAACTGCACTTCTTACTGACTTTTGCTTTGTTTCCATCCTGCAATGGTTAGAAACTAAAGAAAAGTTTCTGAGGAGGTCCTGTAAATCAAAAGTTCTGGCGTGCTTGTAGCAATAATCGTAAGCTGCTGATTAGGCATTGATGCAGCTATTTTCCTTTGAACTGTGTAATTGTTTTTATAATCTGCTCCAACATTAACAGAAGAAATCTGCCCATCAAGGGGATGGTTCAGGAGCTGCTGATACACCACCTTCTGAGTACTCAGAAGATCCAGGTTTTACTCTGCTTAAGCCTCTGGCATCAGGCAGCAATCAGATTGGAAGGATGGGATCTGCTCGGTAAGAAGATCCTAATGTCAATGTTTAAAATTGTTGTGAGTTATTCAGAAGCATGGTTTTCCCAGACAATTGTATCAAACCACAAATGCTATGTGCCAACAGCTGTGGCAGCCTGTTTACAGTATATGGGAATCTCTAATCGCATTATCTCTTGGACTTTCATCCTGGAACAGAGAAAGATATACAGACTTGCAGACATTACTACATTTGGCATGATGGTAGTGCAGCTAATTCTCTTTCTCCAGCTCAGATAATGTTTATGTGGTTAGCTTAAGTGCGTGTGATTCTTCTCTCTTATGAGAAACGGCACTTCTAATGAGCAGACTTCTGAAAGCAGGGTGGCGAATTAATACAAAACGCCATTTTAGGTAAGCACTAAATCACTGGCGCATTATTTAAATCAATAAATACGCTTTTAGTAGGATTTACTTGCAGAAATGTTGAAAACACACCACATCATTTGTTCTTAACAAACACCCTTTTTAAAGCCTCACTGAGGACCATGTAAATTATACTAATCTTAATACAGCGGTAAATCTGATTTTTGTTTACACTGATGTGACTCTGGGTCACTCTGGCTGTGTAAAGGAACCATAATACCAGAGCAAGTTATATCCTTTCCTGTTAAAATGCTGGTTTTGTTGCTAAAGAGTTCATGGTCTAATTGACAATGAGGATTTGAGACTGGTCTTCTGAGGAAGGAAGAAATTTTTCATCGAGTTAAAGTTGCAAGTGATTTCTTCTATGTAATTTTAACTCGCCTACCACATTACTTTAGACACTGAATTTGGCTTTAAAATTGTCAGATGTATCCCTGAGTCTAAAAGTAGAGCATTACTACGAAATTTAAGACAAGTTCTTCTCGGTATTTTTGAGTTAGAGTTAAAACATTCTTAATTTGAAAGTTTCCACATCTCCATTGTTATACCTTTCTGACTGACTTTATTCTCCTACCTCTAACTCTGCAGAAGTTGTGCTTTCATGGAGCAAATCTATATTTCATCCACTTTTTTACTTCATGTGTCTGCTGATGGTAAGCAGGAAGGCAAGCAGGAAATCGAGGTTGGGTAATGGCTTTGTAGAAGCCACTAAGTGCAATGCATAAATTATTGCTTGTATATGTGGCTAACATAGCTCTGTCATGAAAATAGCTGACATGTCAGGTGGGCAATGAATGAGTCTGAAAACTGCAAAAGCCGTTAATAACTTGGTCAGCAGGGCTCACTCATTCCATTAACTTTAATATGCTGATGAACTCTCTATTCCGTTTTACTTTAGTGAATCATCTTTTCCTATCAGGAAAGATGAAATGAAAAATGCTATAAATAGGAACTAAAGCCCCTTGGAGATGCCGAAGTAAAAATCTGCATTGTTAGACTGGGCCACTTCTGTCATTATCAACCTTAACTTGATTTTGGGATTAACCACTCCTAGCCTAGAAGGCAGCTCTGCTTGTTCCACAGTATTAAGGCTTTACCCTCTGTTAGCTGCAGCCTAAAGACAAGGAAACATGGGCTAAGTCTACGGGGACTTGCCTTTAGGCAGCTGAGTTCAAGTTTGGAAAACAAACACACACTAGAACTTTATGTCCCAAGCACACATATCATTACGCATAAAACTCATGCAGACTGGAAGTGATACTCTAGTGTTATCAGTTGACTCCTCCTCTTACAACAGTAAGCCTGACAGATCTTCCTGAGGGTCTCCACAAAGCAGAATGGTTCAGAAAACTATATAAAGTATATTTTTAAAGGGCACTTGGAAATAAAAGTTGTGCACCTTGTTGCAGAACAGGGGTTCTGTTGGTTATGAAAGCATGCAACATGCAAACGCCATCAAACAAGCACAGTAACCTGTGCTTGTCTCTCACCCTYGTGGGTGAAGGTGTAAGATGAGAGTGCTCTGTGCGAGGGTCCAAGGCAGCGCCTGCGAGGAAACAGAGCAGCAGCGGCTGCTTGTGTGGCTGCGCGCTCAGCTTGAGCCAAGCAGGGTCAAGAGCTATTCCTGCTCTCGAGTTGCTGTGTGGCTACTTTATGACATGGAGCTCCCCAGTGCTGGTCTGGAGTGCCAGCAAAGTATTCCCAGAAGCACAGAGATCAAACACTGAGCTATAGTTTTTGTACATTGGAGACACAAGGTGTTTTTGCAGCATGTTTGGAGTCAGGGAGCAAGCTGAGCTATTGTGTATGCAGGGCCTGTGTGATACCCACTTAGGAGGCTCTGGGAGTCTTTTCCCTACAAGGCAGCAATAAACACAGACATTGGAAAATGACTGGAGTTCTTGGAGGACTGCCCTCTGTCGAGCTCAGTGCTTAACAAAGGTTTCTTCCTCTCAGCACAGTGTCCAAGATGGGCCATACGCTTGTTGAGTCGGCAGCTACTAAGCCTTCCCTTCTCAGTAATAACATCACACCTGGAAGGTATGTATATAAACTTCATCATAAGCAAGGGAGGTTTCCTACCACGTTCTGCAAGCTGCTGGCAAGCCTTATCGTTGTTTGCCTTGTTTCTGTAACGAACAGCTGCTTTCACCATCCTTCCTACCTGATACAGCTAAAGAGCTCTGACACAGGCTCTAGTGTCTTCTTGCTATCTTAATTTTTTAATTGATTGCTAGTTTTATGCCCCATAAATCCCATTTTTCCCTTTTCACCCCCAACCACCAAGATTTCTCCTGCTTTTTGCTCCAAAGGAGATATTCCTGAATACTCCTGTGCGGCGGGGTCGGAGAAGTAATGAAGTACATAATAATGGGATACATGGGAAAACTGCCCCTTCCTTTCATCACATATTAGGCACAAAAACGGCCATTGTACTAATGCTGCCTGAAGCCTTTCAGTGGGAGAAAATCAATAGCATGCCATTTAATAGCTTAGCGTAGCACTTTAGAGAATCCACATATAGGCTTCTTTTACTTTGGCAGTAGCAATGAAAGGAGAGTCAGTGATAGTGAATTGATCAGAGGTGGAAGTTTGTTTTCAGGGGTGATGGGAAGGGAAAGCATCCTTGTGAAGGAAAAGACCTTTCTAATGAAACTCACAGTGGCTTTATTTCCAAATATTTCTATTCTATGTATCTATTGCAGTATAGAGATCGATGCTGGGGGGAGGTAGTGAGCCTGGCTCTGCATTCTGGCTTAGTCTTCAGACAAGCGTATTTTGATATGTTTTTCAAATCCTGTCTTTGTTTCATTTCTTTCATTTGTGAAATGGGAAACAGACTCTGTACACTTCTGCTGCTTTTAGGCTTGCTGGCACTGACAGCCCGGATTTGAAAGTGCTGCAGACACAGATCACAGAGCACAAGGCTCTCTGCCAGGCTGCTGAAGTGGAAAGAGACAGGCTCCTGGAACTGGTCACTGTGCTGCAGAAAAGGTAGCGGCTGATTCTGCCAGTATCCTTTGTAGGATGCTGCGATTAAGGAACGCTTGAGACGTGTGAGAGTCTATAGCATGCAGTACAGTACACTACAAGCTGCCAGTGTGATCCTTTCCTTAAATAGGGGCTTTTAATTTTTTTCTGCTCAATTTCCCTGCCTAGTTGATGATTCATTTTTTTTATTACTCTTTTAGAACAAAGGGCAGAAAAAATGGAGTCATCTTCAAGCTTGCTGCACCTAGATAAAACTAGAATTCGAGTATTTATATATGCATGGTGTTATTTAGGCAGTAATATTATTCATCAGTAGTAAATACTGTAATTATAGTTATAATCTGACTTCTGTTCCAAAAGCTTTTCACATTCTTTTAAGTTTCACTGTATCCTCTTCTAAATGAATTTCTTCTTCTGGTTTAACTGAAGCATAGCGGTGATTTTTTTTTTTTTCTATTATTCAATTCAATTTGACATGATGTTAAAAGCCAGCTGTGTTTTAGGAGGGCAGGGAAAGCAAAGTCTTTTCTCTTTGGACACCTTTCAGCTACTGCTTTTTTTCCCAGTTAGAGAATGTGTATTATTTGATTCCCAAATCTGTATTCCAGCTTGTAGGAAGATATACTTTTGTCTGTGTGCTTTTGAATACAATAGGCACTATTTGCTTGGTTGCTTGCTTGCTTTATTTTACAATAGTTATCATTTCTCACTTGCCTAACTTTTGTCCCGTACAATTAATAGCAGTCAGAAAAATACWTTTTTTTTTTTATAACTATGGTAAAGGTGCTTTTAAGGGCTAAATCCTGGAAATACACGCTGGGAGAATCTTATTCGTGTTTGTAAGCCCAGTGACTTTAATAGAGCTATGCAATTAGATAAGGATGGATGTGTGAGTGATAGCTGAAATGGGGCCATCACAAATATGGGATAATGAAGAACATGGAGTCAATGAAATGCACAGTTGCTTGTAAAATGGACCATAGACTGATGATTCGGCAGCTCCACAGTTATCACACATTTATCAAGAGCTCCTGCAGGTAAAGTAAATTTTGTGAGATTGCATGCAATAACTCTTGGAAGACCTCAGGATAACATAGCATGCAGTCATATTTCAACATGAATATATGTAAAAAAATCAGGCATTCCTCCTCTTCCCTTCCCCTGTTGGAGTATGGGTCAGCAAAGCTCAAGTAACACTTATAATGCTTAAGTCAAGAGAAGAGCACTGGAATGGTTACGTGAGTGGGATTTTTCTACAGCAGCTGCCAGAATTTAGGACTGTGCTTCACAATCACTTACTGCGGAGCAGAATATACCATCAGAAGATAGTCCATTGTAAACAGTTTGTAGGATTGGGCCCTGCTGGGGGAAGGAGAAGAGCTAGAGGAACGTTTTAGTTTAAGTTATTCATATTGGCAGAAGATTTAATAAAAACCAACTAGTCTTGTCATTTTTCCACCGCTGTTTGTCTAACGTGGATGCTAGGGGAACACCTGGTCAAATGAAAGTTTAGTGAATTCAGAACCACTGGGAGAAATATAATTTCTCATAGCATGTCACCAGCCTGGTAATTCACTGCCACAGGAGGTCAGAGTCTTGCCTGTAGCTAGATTTTTAAGACAGTGATATAATTTTATTATAGTTGTAATATTTTTTTACTTATGCCAGCTAGGAGGGAAATAAGACTAATCAAGTCTCTTGATTCAGGGAGTAATCAGCTATCACCCATGGGGTCAAGAAGGAAATTCTTTTATTCTGCACTATACAATACAGTGAGTCAATTCAGGTTTCTCTCTAGCTTTAAACTTCTTTAAATCATTTAGTATCAGGTGCTGCACCACACAAGATGCACCATTGACTCCATCTGTGGGCGCACATCAAATTTTTGTAGTTAATTTTCTAAGATGTTGTGCGGGGTGAATAGAGAGGCACTTTGTTCTTCCATTCTGTGCTGCAGATTGAACCATCACTTTCTTTTCCACTCACTGTCTAATGGCCAAGTTTATTAAAAGCAACATCAAGTTTCTTTTCTTACTTGCAGATAACTGACGCAAAACAGCTAAATGCTAGGCAGTGTTTTTATAAACTATTTTCCTTCCAAATTTTCCAAGTGTGTTTAAAAAATGCATTTTATTATTCTTGTAATAAAAGATCTCTCCTCAGCAATCTGCAGCTTGCCTGCCCATCTGTGTGGTAAATTCACACAAGTAGCCAGTGTTAAGGGATCTAGGCAACCTCCATTAATGAACCCATTATTTCCAACCGTACTCATTAGTTAGTTCTGTTTTGCAAATTTGGAAGATGTCATCTGGAACAATTGCACTGGGATTTCTGCCTTTGGATGCATGGAAAATTCTCCTTTTCCCTCTGTTGGGAGCTATGCAGCATGAAGCAGGATTCAGTATCAAGACTGACTGATCCTTAATAGTCATGACATAAATAAGCTGAACTACCTTTTTCTTGCCTATCAGGGTGGAGGAAGGCAGCAATAAAGTCTTGGAAGCTGAGAAGAGGCTTCAGGAAGAGCGGCGGCGATGTGTCATTTTGGAACAGCAGCTTGAAAAACTGCAAATGGATCCAGGGAGGAACACAAGTGCACAGAAACCTCCCCTCAGGAGCAAAACAGGTGAGGCGGAGCAGTTACCTACAACTATGTCCGCCGTCCCACCTCTGTGGTTAGTAGACAGCAACAACATTTGGACTCTTATCTATCAAACCTACACAAGTACTTGACCTTACACACGGCAATTTGGACCTACTCAGACCAGTGGACCGATACAGAAGGTGAAATCCTGGCCCCACTTAATTCAAGAGGATTTTGCCACAGATTTAAGTGAGACCAGGACTTTTGCAATATGTTGTTTTCATGGGATGACAGTCTACAGAAAAAACTTGACACAGCTCTGTGTTGCCACCGTGCCCACTTTTGTGTTCCTTTTGCACTTCTGCCTGAGAGATTCATCTGAAGGTTAAGAGCAGAATTAAAGGACGCATCCCAATTTAAGGCCTGTCAGTGTCTATGAAAAACTATTGCTGGTGATGAAGTAATTAGATCTGGTGTAATTTATTATCCCATGAACATGATAATCTCCTGCTATAAATATGAAAGCCTCACTAGCATAGTTAAAGGAGAAGAATTCATGGTGGATGTTAAATTTTTATTTCCCTGATCAGATCCTTTTATTGCTTAAGGATTCTGATTCTGTAAAGTGTCTAAACCAATAAAATGGCACATATTCTTAAGGAAACTTTTCCAGTGGTTTCCCTTTTTATATATATTTTATAAAGTAAAAAGACTTTAAATGCCAGGATATGAACAGTAGGAATCGGAATTTCAATTTGGCAAATACTAGGATGCCATCAGGCTGAATTACGGTGATTAGCGGTCACAAGCCTCATCAGAGACCTTGTACAAGCTCTTGGCCTGCCCCACACTGAAACGCATGATCTTGGGCTGTAGGGGGACTGCCCTGCAGCTCAGCAGATGCATGGCATGGCTTTCCATCGTGACTCCATCTGGCACTACGGTGTGTACTGATGCTACCTCATCACCTTAGAGCTGACCTGTACTGAGCACTATGACCTGTATAAGCAGTCACCTTCTTTTCCATCTGCACTGGTGTCTTGTTTCTCCTTAGGCGTGGGTCAGACTGAGGTAAGAAGCACTACTGTAACTGCATTGCATTTCTTTGCATCTCCCATCCTAGTGCTTTTGGTCATACGCATGTTTGACAATAAGTTCTCTCTGGAGCAGGACCGTGATGCAAGAAATTGCATGTTGTTGTTCACTATGATCTCGATTCATACAGGAGAGCTAGGGTCTCCAGTGTAACATCTACACGGCGTTCAGGACCTCAAGGGAAGCACTGCCATTCACCCATCCAGCGTATAGAGAGAATTAGGTATATGGGAACAGGATTCAGAGGAGCCTTTATCCTGAATGGGGACTGAATGATTGCTTCAGACCTACTCCTCTCTGTAAAATATGGATCCATTCCTCAGAGCAGAACTGTTGTGTCCTTAGAAAGGGCTCCAGCCAACACTGACTCATTCTCATGTGTTTTTCTGCGAGCACTGGTTTTTAGAGCTGTCTTACCTGTATTAACTGAGAGCCTGACAGAAGAAAAAGTAGTGCAGAAAAACTTAGATCCTAATAGCAGCCTAGCGCTTAGAAACAAAGTGCTGCAGCCTTTGGCCTTTAGGATATAGGACATTCATCTTGGTAAGAGTGCAGTGCTGGGCCTCACAGAAGTGGTATCGAGGGATGCCCTTTATGATTCCCAGGAGGGTTTGGAGGTGAGAGGCTTTGGAGCCCTCATATGGTTCTGCAGGTGCCCAGGGGAAGAAATCAGGGTGTGTGTAGGGACAGGTAGTACCCAGGTGAGAGTTGTGGGAATACAGCTCTCAACGGTACACTTTTTACTGACTCCATGCCTTAAATAGTATGGGAACATTTTGGTGCTGTCTTCTAGAGGATAATTTAACTGAATTTTTGAGTGCTTAGACTTTTCTACAACCTGGTAGTGTAAAGTGTTGATGTGTTGTTCTGTTATCATACATGTGCTCCACTTAGCTTTCCCTTGCAACCTCAAAGAGATACAGTGATAAACTCTCCAGGTCCTGAGCCATTTTGGTCAAGTTGTTGTGCTGTAGTAACGGTTTGGTAACTCACCTCTGGGAGATTGGCATTTCACAGCCAAAGGAAGCAGGCTGTTCTTACCAGCGTGACAGGTTCCTTCTTACTAAATATTTAGTTCATTAGTCTTGTCTGCTTAAGGACTAAAAGCAAATGTAGAAAAGGATTGGCAGTAAGACTAACAAGAAGAAATCCTCTCTAAATCCATAAGATGAGTAGGTAACAATCTATTTCACCACCCTTCTTTGAAGAGAGCTCAGCCCCTTGTGACGTCCCAAAACTCTCTGGAGTTTGTACAAGCAATGAGTCTGCAAGTCTGTAATATACCTCTTCAGCAGAGCACGTAGGTTATCTAAATGCTTTCATGCCAGATAGTTGAGGAAATAAGAAGGGATGAAAAGCTTGAATATAAAATAGAGACTAGAGAACCCGCTAATTAACATAATATTTTCTTTTCTTTCTGAAAGTGCAAAATTGGAGAGAGCTGATCTAATTGCTAATCTAATGTTTCTAGTCTCTTCAATTCAAGGGAAGTAGATAATGATGCTGAGTAGCTAGAAACAACCCAGTTGTGTTTTAAAATTATTCATGCTTTTCGGTTTTTTTTCTGTCTTACCCAAATTTCTAATTAGCAAAGAATAATCCCAGAGGAGAAGAGGTAAGTAACAGSAGGTTTTCCTCAGTCCTGTAAAACACAACCTCAAGATCAAAAGCATTTCTTGGTTATACAACATAGCCTTTTCTTCTCATATGTTTTTGTCAGAGTCCAATACTCTCTGACCAGTTCTTTTAGATATTCCACATGAGGAGGATTTCGTGTTTTAATACCAAATTTACTTATTTGAAGATATTAGGAAGGCTCTGCAGAGGGACCTGGACAGGCTGGATTGATGGGCTGAGGCCAACTGTATGAGATTCAACAAGGCCAAGTGCCGGGTCCTGCACTTCGGCCACAACAACCCCATGCAACGCTACAGGCTGGGGGAAGATTGGCTGGAAAGCTGCCTGTCGGAAAAGGCCCTGGGGGTGCTGGTCGACAGCCGGCTGAACATGAGCTGGCAGTGTGCCCAGGTGGCCAAGAAGGCCAACGGCATCCTGGCCTGTATCAGAAACAGTGTGGCCAGCAGGAGTAGGGAAGTGATCGTGCCCCTGTACTTGGCACTGGTGAGGCCGCACCTCAAATACTGTGTTCAGTTTTGGGCCCCTCACTACAAGAAGAACATTGAGGTGCTGGAGCGTGTCCAGAGAAGGGCAACGAAGCTGGTGAAGGGTCTGGAGCACAAGTCTGATGAGGAGTGGCTGAGGGAACTGGGACTGTTTAGCCTGGAGAAGAGGAGGCTGAGGGGAGACCTTATCGCGCTCTATAACTACCTGAAAGGAGGTTGYAGCGAGGTGGGTGTTGGTCTCTTCTCCCAAGTAACAAGCGATAGGACGAGAGGAAATGGCCTCAAGTTGCTCCAGGGGAGGTTTAGATTGGACATTAGGAAAAATGTCTTTACTGAAAGAGTGGTTAAACATTGGAACAGGCTGCCCAGGGAAGTGGTGGAGTCACCATCCCTGGAAGTATTTAAAAGACGTGTAGATGAGCTGCTTAGGGACATGGTTTAGTGGGCATGGTGGTGTTGGGTTGATGGTTGGACTTGATGATCTTAGAGGTCTTTTCCAACCTTAATGATTCAATGATTCTATGACATTATGTGGGATTTTAATTTGGAAAAGTGATACAGCAATGTAGTGAAATCACAGCACAAGCACAATATGGCAGTTGCAATGTACAGTTGAATCACAACACAAATATGATTCCCATTACCAGCCTAGATGTACACTGTCACAATGCTGGGTGTCCCCAGTTGCCAGAAAGGAATACATGGGTTGAAGCCAGGTCAAACCTGTTTTCTTCAAAGTTCATTTTGCTGGCTGTTTTTTCTACTCTGTGTTGGGCTGAACAACATATACACTTCCCTCATGTTGGTCTAGCTGGCTCAAGGTAGGTAGTACTTTCTATTGATTATTTTACAGAAGGCCATTTACATTTACTCAACTGATTCAGCCGTTTATCTACAGCAAAGACCACCTTCCAGTCCCCTTGGTGTTGGGATAAGTTCAGCATCCTCTACAATAGCTGTGGTCACTTCCTATATTCCTTTCTGAGCTTCTTGAGCCCATCATCCTTGCCTGTCTTCTCTGAGCCTTCTTCCATTGTAGGGATCCACTGCTTGATGACTGTTTTTTGCTTTTCCAATCCCAGTAGTAAATTTGAATTATATTTTCTCTATAACCCTGAAAAAAGTTTTTGTGTCCCTTTGAAATGACAGGAGCAATGCTGCATGTTTTGGGTAGGCCTTTATTTAGGAAAGTATTCCTGATTTAGAACCTTAGTTTGAAGTACACGTTTAAGTGCTTTATTGCGTTTAACCTATGTTGTGTTTATGCTGAGGATCAAAGTGCTTTACGAAAGCTGTTTCTGTATGTGCCACACACAAACATTATCACAGGCATTCAGGAAGCAACAGTTGCCAAAATCTTAAGTGAAACACAATGACAAGATAAACATCAAAATAATCCTTTTCAACTGTTTCTATCACCTATTGTTTTGGCCTCCTAAATATTTTGGATTTTTTTTTTTCTTCTCTAAATAGGTAGGCACACATATTACTGCATTTAGCCCAGAAATGCAAACTCATCATGTTTTCATTTTGCTGAAAGCAGATTAAAATAAAAGTCTGTCCTATATATTTACATACTGTAAATGTATACATACTTCACGGATATACGTAAAACTTAACAGATTCCTTAGTATTTATTCACTGTTTCCTGAGATTTACTCAGTGTGCTACCAAGTGAAAATAGTTGCTTGTTTTACTAAAACTCCATTTTGTGATTAAATCTACAGGCCAGTCAGCGAGTCACTCAAGACTCACCTTGAATGTGAGTGATAGGAAAGAGCTCTCTGCAGCCCAGCTTTCCAAGTTGCCTCTAGAATCGCAGATAGAGGAGCTGAGCACAAGGTATGTTTTCCCTTCCTCCGTGCTGTGTTACTCGCAATAGCTAAAATTCATTGCTGTCCTCTTAGCAGTGATATTACCTGCACCCGCTCCCCAGAAGATAAAACCTAGCAAACTGTAGAAATCACAGATCCTCTGGTTTGAGCTTGTCTGTGTCATTCTTACACAAATGTCCTAATAATTACACAGATACCCAGAAATGTAAGCTAATGCACATGTTAAGCAACACAAAACATGTGCAAGGAAGACACCTTTTTTTTCTTTTTCTTTTTCTTTCCTTATGCGTTGATTGCAAGCTCATTAGTGAAAATAAAATTATAATCTTTAACAAAACAGATCTGAAAAGTATCTTGGTCATCTAATACTCTTTTCTATCTCACAGAGAGAAGGAACAAGTGTTAAGTCTGCTCTTTCTCACGCCTGTCATAAAATTACCAGAGAGGTTTTCTTCCCCAGAGCTGAAGCACTGTTCAAATTTGCTTTGAAGCTCCACAGCTCACATGAAAGTTTTCCTTTTGTTTCCTCATAGGCTTGTGATCCAGCTGGATGAGAACGAAGCTCTGAAGGCCGCTTTGGAGACTACTGTGAGAAAGAAAGAGGAAGACTTTAAACTGTATCAAGACACAATGGACCAAGTGAAAGATATCTTTTKACAGGCCATTCGGCAGCAGAAACAAGAGAAGAGTTAAAGCAAGATATTCAGAGTCCTTTGGACTGCAAAGCAGGGAGAGAGCCCAGGCATCGTGCCCATGAATTGAAATGCAGTGGCAGTGTAGTTTTGCAGCCTCGGATCATGTCATTTCTTTAGCATTTGCAGAAGAGGATGAGAAATGGAGATGAAATACAAAAAGAGTGAAGGTTTTGCACGTCAGCAAATTCTGTCTGTAAGAGTTAGCAAGCAGCTGGCTCTCAGACTGCACATGCCATAAGTTGGTGCAGTTTAGGAAGCTGCAATTCTGCAGTGTGATTTTGGGCAAAACCTCCCTAGTTTCAGCAGAATTTTCCTCGAGAGGGCTCGATATTCAATATGCTGCTGCCTTTATCAGCTCATGAAGGAATTTGCTATACAAAAGTTATGCCAGCCCCCTTCCAAAGTCATGCCAGGAACAAACCGAGTTCTGTTTTTATCAGCACACTGATACCTGTCTGTCTCAGGCTTTCTGTAGTACTTAGTGCTGAGGGAGTGGATTAGCCTGGCCAGTAAATATCTGCAAGTGAACTTTGCGGGGGGCTCCACTTACCATTCCAAGCTGTTTCTTTGCTTGAACATATTGGCAGCAGAGTTTTCTGAAACTCAGTGGAGTTTCCACTGAAAAGGTAGACTCTGCAGATTACCCCTGCAGTCAGTCAGACCTACCTTAAATTCAGCTCATTCCATACGAAACTTGCCATCCAGGTTAGGAATTCTCTATTTCTGGGTCTCTGCATTCATCTATCAGGCAGGTCTTGTTCTTGCTAGGAAGAAATGCTAACAAAACGCAGGCAGGTCCTCACTGCAGTAGTGGTGGGACTTCTGGAGATGCTGAAAACCCTTGCATCTCTGTCCTTTTCTCTTGCAGCATGGTGAGAACACCAAGCGCAAGCTAATAAGGCATTAACATGCAGCCTGCCAGCAGCAAGCTAGCCTTGGGGATTACAAGCAAATGGAGAGCTGGTCATTTTTGTATAGTGCTGCTTTGTTTCTCAGTTGAAAGTCTTGAAAGCTCTTCTTTTTCTGCTTTGCTTTGTCAGCCTGTTTTTTGTGAGTGTGAAGGTTGTCAGACTTTAACCCCAGCCACCACCAGTGCAAAGTGGATTTGTGGACAGGCAAGCCGCTGCTCCCTCCCCCAGAACAGGGATCGCGTCCTAACTCCGCTTGCGCTGCGATAAGGCAGAGTGAAAAAGAGAGCTGAGCGGAGTTACTCCAGATGCGGTGAGGGTGGTGTCACCCCTGTCTTTTTCCTGCTTAGGTTCAGAGATGTCTCTCTTCAAACAGTTCACGGAGTCCCTGATGGAGGAGGCCATTAGCTAAGAAGAAGCTCAGCGCCTGAGAGTTAACCCTCCCTGTACTTAAGAGCCCTGCTCTGCTCCCCCAGTGCTGGCCTAAAGCTCAGCAAAGCTGTCAGGTGTCTTTCTTGCAAAAAGCGGGACCAAAATGGTTCATTGCCAAATTCCTCCTGCTCACCCTGCCGGTAGCATCAGAGGAAAAGGTGTCTTACAACTCCTCCCGACAACTCGAGGAATCATAAATCCTGGATCGAGGGACAGACAGTCTCATTCAAGTGAGCTGCGGTTTGTTTCTGTTCAACTCCATCCTGATGATTATGTAGCAGAGGGGTAGAGTGAGCAGACCAAAGAGAAGAAATCAGCCCACCTCTGAGAGATATTTTAAGGACCTGCAGTAGTGAGCGGATCCCTTTGAAAAGCTGCCTGAGCTGTGGCAGAGGTGTGGAGATTTTGCTATGCGGTGGCTGCTAAATTCAGGCGGGTAGCTTGCAGCTGGAGATTCTGATTTCACTTACACAGAAGTGTGAATCAATAATATTTTCACGTAAGTACAGGAGAGGCAATCTGCTGTCCTTTCTAATACACCATCAGCATTTGTCTCCTGTCCCGTGATGAAGCAGTGACGATCATACCATGCTCCAGCAAAATTCTTCCTGGGGTGGCTGTGAATCAACCCATGAAATGCAGATAAGAAGCTGGGAGTGCTGTATGTTACAGAACACATATGGCTCGATAGCACATGGTGCAAACCTCTTCTCAAGTGCTGCAACACTCATTTCTTTAAACATATGCTTGTTTGGGGTTGCACAGAAGCACTTTCTCTTTTTTTTTTTTTCTGCACAAACACACACCGGACGCCTTGACAAAGAAGGAGCTAAGACACTATAAAATAGTTTATTTAGAGAGCCTGTACCTGTAAGTAACTGTTTCTCATGGAAATGTGCAATCTGTCTCCCATCACAGCGCAGTGGGGGGGAGGGGTCTGAACACAGGCCAAATTGTCCAGATCTTCTCAGTTTTCACCTTAGTTTTGAAATAAATTCCCTCTGCACTTCCATAGAGTCACCTGCCTTCGAATTCTCCCCGTGCTGACTCTTGCAGCAACCGATTCCCAGTTTTCAAGGTGTGAGACCAATTTTCTTGCAGTGCATGTTGTTTTGTTGCTGAATGTAAGAAACCCTGACAGATCTTGGAAGCAGTGGCCCTAGTTCAGATGGCTGCAGCAGCCCCATGTCCCCCAACCCATCACTCAGAGAATAAAAATGGTGAAAATATTTTTCTCACTGCTTGCAAAAACCCATACTGCTGGTCCTCAGCCACAGAATCTCTCCAGCACACCTGATGTGCTGTTTGAGCTACAACATTTCTTTTAGGGATGTAGCTGGGCTTGATCTGAAACCTCCACAACCCCCCTGCTTTTCTTGGAAGTTTGTCCTCATGGATAATTACCAGCCTGTGAAAATCCCGTGCTTCAATTCTCGTTTGAATTTCTCTGGCTTCAGTTTGCAGCCAGTGATCATTACGCCTTTCTTCACTAGATAAAAGCGGTGTGAGTACCCAGCATTTCCTCGCTAGGACAGCCTTCATCCAGTGTAAAGTCACGTCACAGGCCGCTTTTTGATAAGCTTGGGGTTTTTTCAGTCTCTCATTGTAGCTAATGGTGGTGACAAGCTAATGGTGACAAGGCTCGGCATCGCTGGCACGGGCTGGTGGATACAGTTAAGCTGCGAAGAACAGCCTAAGGTTAATTTTGCTGCAAGTATTTGAGGCTATGGGCACTTCATGTTAGGATTTGGCCAGCTTTTAGCCAATGTATGCTAAGAATACGAGTCCTCCAAACACTTGGGCTGAGCCCAAGGTTGTCTCCTACCCTGGAGCAGGGCAGAGCACTTCCACAAAGCAGCCAGAAAGTGGCTGACAGATGCATCTGATTTTAAAAGTACAACTGAACCGCTGGGAATAAATGACCTTTGATGAATTGTCATCATTTTCCTTTCGGCCTGTTGCGAGGCGTCTACCTGTGAAGAGCAGGCATTGCAAGAGTGCAGCTTTCCAAACTGGCCGTAACGTGAATTAAGTTGCATTAGCGTGGTTAAATATAGACAGTATTGACACAGGCGAGCTCTCCCTGCCCTGGGCTCTGCTCAGCCAAGTGGCAGAGGATCAGCCAGCAGGTCAAAGCCGATCCCACTGCAACAGCTCCAATTTAGAGCCGTAGACTGGGGCTGCGGGTGGCTCATGCCCTCCCCGAGGCTCCAAAGCAGGACAGAGGTGCGAGGAGGAGACAGATTCCAGTCCTTCACGAGGGTGAACTGGGTTGGAAGCTGGTGGCAAAGGGGAGCTAAGCTGGCAACTGCTTTGCCAACCCCTCCGGCAGCCGCAGCCAGCAGCTGCTACTGCCCTGCAAGCTGCAGAGCCATCGCCCTGTGCGTGACAAAAGGAATGGGGTTCGGCTTTATATGGAAAAACATGCTAGCAGAGCCCCCATGCTCTAAATTAAGCCACAATTGAGCCAAGAAGGGTATTGGGTTTCTCCCCTCATCCTCTCCCCTCTGAGCTGGCTGCTCCTGCAGGACAGGGCAGCCTCGCTCAACAAATGCCACCTCAATCCCCACGCGTCTCCGCTTTCAGCTCCAAAACCCATCTGCAGGCAGGGGGTGAAGTCCCGGGCTTTAGAGCAACTCGTTTGTCAGCAAGAATGGTTATCTGCGGGGCGCAGCGTGGCAGCGAGAGGAGGGGGATCATCCCACCGTGTCATTGACCTAATTGGGGCATTTTCTCAGGAATGGGAAGGGATCGTGAGGAGAGGAGCTGAAGGCAGTGGGCTTTGACCTGACGCTGGGTTGTCCCTGCCAGGTGGTGGGACCCTTCTTCAGAGTCCTTCCCCAGGGCAGCAGGAGGTCCTGGGGAGCTTTGATGGGGTTGGTGTGTGACATGGGGGATGCGCAGAGCCATTCTGGGGGTGCTGAGAGGGGTCCTGGGCGGTGACCTTGGATGGATCAATGGATGGATGGGGCACACATCCCCCTCTCCTGAGCCATCCTGCTAGGGGGGAGGTGCCTGCTGAGGTCCTGGTGGGGTTAGCATGTTCCCAGCGTCACGTTTGCATGGGGAACCCGATGGGGCAACCTAAGGCAGTATAAAACAACCCATGTGGGTTGTTATAACCCTCTCTCCTTCCAGTTCACCCCATAAAGAGCTGCTCCAGCAGCGTAAGGCAGGAGCAAGCAGCCAGGAGGAGGCTCCTTTGGTGTCCCCATCAAACATCTCCAGTTTGTGCCGTGCCTTGCTGGGACAGAGCTGAGAGCCTTTCGTTGAACCCCACCACCTTCCCACTCACTTTCTCGGAGACTAAAGAGGGGCCTGGCCTCAGCTCGTGTGCCACAACTTCCAGCAACCTGCCAGATGTTTGAAAAAACTATCATTAAAATCAGCTTGAAGCTATACACAGCCCTTTGTCATAAAGCAGCAGCATTGGGGCAATAAAACAGAGGGGCATCCCCTATGCCGAGGAAGGCATGCTGGTCACATTAAAAATAAATCAGTATATTAGAAATCAAGAGTAGTTGTGGGGGTTTTTTTATTTTAATAATATCTATAAATTAAAGCTAAATGATTTTTATCACCACAGTTCCCAGAGCCTCATGAAAAACTGCCGCCCAGCCCTCCACCTATGTTGCACTTTCAATCCAGCAAGATCACAAATTACTCAGGATTAAAAAAAATAAAGAAAATAAAAATCTATCATCGGCCCGAAACTCTCTGGATGCCAATGCCCAGGGAGAGCMGCACAATGGGGCTGTGACCCTCCTGCCCTCCAGGACCCACTCCCTGGAGCCCCCCCCCAGCATCCCTCGCATCCCCGAAAGTGAAATCCCCGTCGCCTCCAGCCCTGTGGCCACACAATGGGGTCCCTTGTGCCCCCAACRCAGCAGACGCTTGGAGAGAGGGGTTTTGGGGCTGGTTTTGGTTTCTGCGTGGGGCAGGACGGAGGGGTGAGTGGGTTTGGGAGCCAGGGAAGGTGATGGGGACATGTCGGTCCCCYGGTGCCCCTTTGCTCATTGCCTTCCTACGCCACCCTGCCACCGCAGCAAGCTGATGTCCATCTGCATCCGCTGGCGGGGGGGACRGACATGATTTTCCCTCCTGCTGAGGCTCCTTGACGTATGGCCATGGCTGCCCATAAACCCCTGCACTCCACAGGAGCACGGAGCATGACGAATTGTGTCCCTGTGCTTATCTGCATCAATCTCTTAATTACTTTGCCTCTAAGCACCCAGTCAATTATGCCAAGGTCTGAAGAGCCGAAGTCAGGGACTGAGCTGCGGCAGCAGGACGAAAGCAGGGGCTCCGGGGCATCCGAGGGACAGGCAGCCGAATCCTGCCCCGGCTGCTGCAAATTAAAGTGGCTTGTTAGGTGCTGAAGGTGTTGGCCATACAGCCATCGCCAAGGCTCTCTATGGAGAGTCTCTCTCTGTGCACAGCAAGTTAAAAATACTGCTAAAAAGCCTTTTTGTTGGTGGCCAGTACAACAGAAAATCTGGGCTGACCCAAAGGGTGCCCATCCTGGAGATCCTCCCTCATAAACCCAGAACATGACTCGTCTCACCCCAAAGCAGACAACCCATGGAGGTATTTATAAAATCCAGGGTCGTCTGCCTTGTTTCTCCCCCCGGACCCTACAGGCAGCCCAGGAGATGCTCAGGGACGTTGGCCCCAGTGTGAGCTCTCCCCAAATCTCATAGCGGTTTGGTAGAAAGAGCTTGGTGCAGGACATGGAGATGGGCCTGACGCTGTGTTGACTTGTTCTTGGCTGACTTGTATTTGCATATCCCATAATAACAGAGACCACAACCCAACCCAGCCCCTTCCTAGCCCCTGTTTTGGTTGCAGATGCCGAAAGCTGAGAAGGAGACCCTGAAGATGGTTTGTAGAGATGTTGCAACCTCCAGGCCCCATGCTGATTTAAACACTGCCCGAGCCGGGGAGGAATTGCACCTTTTGGCTCTGTGCCTCAGTTTCCCCATCCCTGTGCAATGATAGCTGCCTCCCCTCCTGCACAAAGTGACAGGAGCTACCTCCCTTGCAGGGCTCGAAGTGGGGCACCGAAACACCCCTGGCAGGGAACCGGTCCCTGTGCGGGGGCTGCCGTGCCCCGGAGCTCCTGTGGCCACCCCTGGGCCGTGCTCCCTGGCCCGGGGTGAGTTTTGGCAGCCAGTACGGGTCCTCTCCAGCAGCTGCCGTGACAGACAGCTCCTGAACCAGCCCCCCTCTGCAGTGCTGCTCTAAAATAAAAATACCTCCCGCCTGCTCCACTCCCAGCCAAACTTCCTCCAGGGGTAAGGTGGGGGACGGCAGCCCAAAAATACACGCGGCTGCCCCCCGCTTCAAGCCGGGCTGAGAGATGCTGTAGGGCAGGCCAACGGCCCCCAAAACCCTCCCTTGCTTTTTCCCCACCACCACTTTCCCCCCCTCCTGCCGTCCCCCCGTTGCGGTGCCGGACGCTGGATCCCCGCAGCCGCGCCCGCCTCCACCCGCGGCCCCGGGGCTCAAGGTCAGTAGCGGGGAGCGATGCGGGGCTGGGGGGTGGGGGGGCACACCGGGGGTGCTGACACTCAGCTCCCGCAACTCCAGCGCTTTTTGTCACCTCTGCCTGCTCCCACCGCCCGGCCGGGGGTCCGGGGGCGGCGGAGGGGAGCGGGGGGGATG
>JAYKAV010001311.1:1056452-1102910 GCA_035582835.1 Phoebastria nigripes | reverse complement strand
AAAAAAAAAAAAAAAAAAAAAAAAAATTAAATAAGCACCCACGGCAAAAGCTTTGCGATGCAGATGCGAAAGCAGAGGGTGACCGAATCGCCTTTTACTGCTGCCTAAAAGCAGAGTTACGCTCCTTATTCCCTTCAAACCGCCCCGCGCCGTCGCAGGGGCTGCGCCCCGCCACCCGCGGGGTCCCCCCCACCCGCGGGGGATGTTCGCGGGTGGGTGGCAGTGCCGGAGGAGGATGCCCGCCGGCGGGGCTGTCCTCTCCCCACCGCACACCGCCTGCTCCAGCCCTGAATTGCGTTTTTAGCAGCTGCTGGACACGCAGTCGGGAGGCTGCAGAGCTCGGGGCGGGCTGAAAGGCAAGTCGCGCCGGGGTTAATTAAACTTGGCAGAASTAATTAGCCCAGGGCTAATTGAAGGGCTGAACGTCGGCATCTTCCGAGCCCTGCCGATGCCGCTGGGCAGAGCGGCTGGGGGGCTCAACCGTGCCTGCGGGATCCTGAGGCTCGTGGCTGGGAGCAGTTTGGGACCATGGGGCTTTAGGAGCCCCCCAAGAGCTCGAGGTTGGGCAAAACCCCAGCAGAAGGTGAGCAGCAGCCCATGGCAGGGGTGTAGGGGCATCCCATCCCATTCCCTCCAGCACGGGTGTCTTTGTGCTCTATCAGAGCCACGCTGGAGGAACCCCATCCTGAGCAGCTGGCATCCCAGAGCATCTCTGAACATTGGGATGGATGCAACTTGCTGGGAAGAGCCCTTTATCAGGACCACCCAGCTGAGCCGCCCCCAAAGCCTGGCTCCTGGGTGGGTTTTGCAGCAGGACTCAGCAGGAGTCTGGCTCCCCACACCTGAGTTGTGTCCCAGGGTTCAGCCCCAGGTGATACCATCTTCTCCTTCTCTTCAGCTACCAGCCTTCAAGGAAGTCCACAAAGCAGAGCTGCTGAGGACCAGCAGCAATTTAGGGTGTTTGAGGGGTAGGAGGGCAGGTGAGCCCTCACCCCTGGTTTTTTTTTTTCCCCTCTCCTCCTCCCCTTTCCCAGATCTGGATCCCCTGCGCCAGCTGGGGCGGTAAGCTGTCGCCATGGGGGTTAAAACGATGCTCCCCAGCTATGAACTGGGGTTTTACGCTCTCACCGTGACGTGTGCTGTGGTGTACAGCAGCAGCGGGATCTTCGAAGCATCCAGAGGTAATGCTCCCCATCGCATCCCCCCGGAGGGGACCCTGGGAGGGAGGATGGATGTAAGGCGGCTGCTTTTACAGCTCTCGATGCCAGCAGCAGATCCCTGGCTTTAATTTTTTTCGCAGAGAAAACAGCTTGGGAATCCTTTGTAAGGTTCAAAAAGGATTTTTGCCTTTTTCCTGGTTACCCCCTTGTCCCCATTTCCATGGCTTAGGGCAAGAAGTTGTGGCACATCACAGCTTATCCAGCAAGTGCCCAGAACAGGCAACCACCCTGTCTACAAAGGGCTGGTTCCTAAATTTTTTGTCTGGAAGCCCAAAAAACTGAAAATTTCACAGGATCAGTCGGGGGTCCCTGGGATGTGCACTGCAAAAAGGCTTTGCTGGAAATTCTTGCAGAAATGGTTGAGATACCTGACTCCTATGGTTGTCTGTAGGAATTAGGCACTTTTGGGACAGGGTGTTTGAGCCCTGACGGCTCATCATCGCGGTGAGGAAGGCTCCCTGCCTTGCCAAAACCTGGGCCCTGTTTCCCAGAGCTGTTCCTCTCCCTGTAACTCTGGTTCTTTTGCAGACAGCATGAACAGAAAGGCCTTTCGGGATGGCATAAAGCCGGGCTGGCACTACTTCGGCAGGAAGATGGTAAGCGGAGGAAGGACTCAGTCTTTTCTAGCTACCGATGACATGGTCGGTGCTGACCGCTGGAGAAGCAGAGCTGGTTTTTCTGCTGCTGACACACTTTTGCAAAGTCCATGTGACTCGTATTTTTCTCCCTAAAGAACTAGTCAGGAAAATATCAGCCCTGCAGCGCCGTGGATGCTCTGCTTTGTGTGCACCGAGACGAGCAACCTCTGCACATCTCTCCTGGGGTTTTATGACCAAGCTAAAGTGCTTGGGAGCCCTTGGGTGGAAAATGGGAAGAAAAGGCTTTGAAAGTTGTGTGGTTTCCCCTCCAGACGGGTGGGGGGGTGAGGGCTGAGGGCAGTAAGACCCCCGGTGCTGCTCCCGCAGGACGTGGCCGATTTCGAATGGGTGATGTGGTTCACCTCGTTCAGGAATGTCATCATCTTCGCCCTCTCGGGACATGTCCTCTTCGGCAAGATCTGCTCCATGACAGTGCCACAGGTGAGCCAGGGATGTGGTGGGATGGGTCTGAAAGCACCAGAGTGACCTGGGATCTGTGGAGGGGGATATTCCAGGATGGGGGGGATGTTCTAGGATAGAGGGAGCAGGGCTGGGGCCTTCACCAAGCTGACCATGGGTCAGGGCCGTTCTCTTCTCGCAGCACCGGGCCATGGTGTACATGCTGTATGGGGTCCTGGCCGTGCTGGGCAGCATGGGGCTCGTCTACCTGATGATCATCCTCTCCCACTGCCTTGTCCTCTACTCTGTTGCGCTGGCCAAGCAGAAGTGGCTCTGCTATGTGGCCGGGCTTTGCTGTCTTGCCTCCTTCAAGGTGGAGCCATTCAGCTCCTGGCAGGTAGGTGCTGTCTTGGACCACCCGACTGCCTCATTTCCAGCCCACTTGTGTCCCTCTCCTTGGGTTTATCTCCAGGGAGGGCTCCTGGGGCACCCCCAAACCCTGGGCACTTCTCCTGGCTATATCAGAGGTCCCACAGGGTTTGAGGGGGAGGGGGGTGTTGTGCCGCTGAGCTTGGGAATAATCCCACAGGGGCTATGTCATGTTTTGGTGGCTTCATGCTGGGCCAGAGCTCAGGACACCTGAGTCCTTCTTGCTGCTCAAGAAACAGCTTGTCAGCCAGGCAAGACGTGTTCCTGCTCCGTGCCTCAGTTTCCCCACCTGTAGCACAGTGCTGGGATGGGTTCAGTGATGCCTATGCCTATCTCTTAGGTCTCTGCCCAGTTAAGACTTTCTCTCCCTGGTGGGTGGAGAGAAGCCCAGGAAGGACCTTACAAAGCTATTCAGTCCCTCTGAAGGACAGTGCTGCCTGTCCTTGCCTGCTGTTTACCTCCTGAAATGTGTTCCGCCCTCTCCATCAGGCTTGTGCTGGCTTTCCTTCACCCCCTGGGGAGGGTTGTGTCCCTGCGACAGGGTGACATTCCCACCCCAGACCAACGCCTGCGTGGCCCACAGCTGCTTGGTGAAGACATGGCCAAGAGGATCTACCACTTCCCGGCTCCTCCAAGATGCAGGAGCCAGCTAGGAAACCGAGCCCCAGTTTTCTCCTTCCAGCAGCAAGGCTCATTAGCTCCAGGGACAATTGGTTTTGGAGAAGCATAATTAGAGGCTTTGCCTACTGCCCTGGGAGTGATGTCCTCCACAAAGGGAGGGAGCACAGAAGTGACACCACACTCCTGGTGGTAACTCTTTGTTTCTCATGCAGAGTGGGTTTGTAACGGGAGCTTTTGATCTTCAAGATGTCCTCTTCTATGGAGGAAGTGGCTTCACCATCATGCGCTGCATGAGCTTTGCACTCGAAAGCTCTGAGAGGAAAGAGGGCATCTACTCCATCTTTGACCTCCTCAAGTACAACTTCTACCTCCCCTTTTTCTTCTTCGGGCCTGTCATGACATTTGACCAGTTCCATGCCCAGGTGAGTGCTCCTGAGGCTGGGCTGGAGGAGGACCTCTCCCTGTATTTATTTGCTTGGGTTTAATGCCTACAAAAAACAACTGTTTGCCACAGTGAAGGTGCAAATAGTTGTAGAGCTTCTTGTGGTCACGTAGAGTCTGTGGCCATAGCCTGGGCTGTGCAACGATGCCATGATTTTTGCAGGGAGGGGCATAAACTGATGGGTTTTTAACCTTCCCTTTTAGGTTTTTGGCCATTTCCACTGATCAATACGGGAGGGAAGACATTGCTGTGGTGAAAACACCATGCTGGGATGAGGAGGGGAGGGTTCAGCTCATGTCCTTGCCTGCTGGGYGCATGCACTGCTCAGTGCCTCCGTTTCCATGCACCGTCACCCCAGCAGCTCCATGCTGCCCCACTGTGCGGTGATGGGAGGCCACAGTGACTGCCTGTCCATGGGACGTCTGCATGCTGGTGGCTGTGAGAGCAAGGGAAATCTCATGTTTCCATCCAGCTGGTTTGCCCAAGGAGCATGAATTTCTGGACGTGGTCTGTGTTTCTTAAGATGAAGTTATTTCTCTAGAAATAAGTAAGATTGGGTGGAAGGCTGTGTTTCAGCAAGCGGGGGCTTCCTCTGCTCCCCATGAAATACCCTGGTGCCCCAAGTCTTTGCCTGTATCACACACAACCAAGGGGACTTTTTGAAGAGCAGACTCCAAACAGCAGTGGAACACATCAGCAGAAGCCTAGGCTGGGACCAGCTGACCTCTGTGGTTGTTTCACATCCAAAGATCAAGCAAAACGGCAGTGCTCTCTCCCTCCTCACTCTTCCCATCCCAACGTCCTTTTACACCAATGATCAACCTTGGTCATCAAAGCAAACTGGTACTGCTTGCTAAGGGAGGCACCTCCTGCTTGGTCAGCAATGGTCCTGGGAAGGATTGCCACCACCACTTTTTTTCCTTTTAAAGAAGAACAGCTACATTGAATTTTTGGACCCCAATTGACATCTGGGTGCAAGAGCGTTTTGGAAAAACATTTGTGAATTCAGAAGAAAAACCAGCCCAGGGCAGGGGAGAGCAGCCAGAGCCTCCCTGGTGAGGAGCAGACCAAAGACCCACCCAGCCCAGCACCTTCTCTCCAACATTGGGCTGGTAGAGGTTGCCTAAGAAAGGGTCTGTACTGGTCTTGTTTCCTCCAGTGAGCAGGATGAGCCCTGATTCAAGTCCTACTCCTTGCTAGTTCGTTCACCTTGGGCATGAACAAMCTCATGCTGCATGCTGAAAGGATGAGAGTGCAGGATTGAGATCCCTTGGGTCTTGCAGGATCTATTTAAAAGGACTTTCATAGCATTTGACCCTAAAGATCATAAGGTCAGCTCTGGTGTCCCCCATGAGGGATGCTCATGGTGCATTGAGTCCACCAGCAGCCTGTTCTCAGCAGACAAGCACCAGGGATGACCAGGCCCCAGCCGGGCTCTTCTCCCCAGGCTGCTGGAAGAAATGTTTCATCCTAAGGCTTCATCTTTCCAATTGTGTCTTATCTGTCGGGCTGAAGTCCAGGCAAGCACAGCTCCAGCAGCCCCACCGTCCAAGCCCCTCTGGAGGGGGTGCAGTGCCCTGGGGTGCCCTCCTCACCCCATGTTCCTCTTCCTTCCCCAGTTTCCATCAGTCTTTCCTATGAGATGGGCAGCCCTGGCTTCTTCTAACACTGCAGCCAGGTATCTATAAATCAGGGCATTAAACTGGTGGTGTCTCCAAGACCTGAACTCCCACCAACCCCTACAAGGCTTGATCTGGAGGGTCCTGTTCCTTTTGCACAGCCCCAAACCATGATGTTTATAGCCACTTATTGAGCAATTCCCCCCCTCTGTTGCTTAAAACTCTTACACCAAAGGCACAGGGAGTAAGTCCCCAACCCCTTTCCCGTGCCCCAGCCAGGGGTCCTGTCTTGGCCTGGCCACCACTGCCATCTCCTGGCTAGATGCCCCCCTGCACTGCTGGAGCTGCAGCTAATTGCAGAGGTGAATTCCTAATTGCCCAACAGCAATTATGGGGGCAGGCAGATGGAGTCCCTTCCCCAGGGTGGGGTGGATGGCCCAGTCAGGGAATGGATCTGTCTCTTTGGCTCCTACTGGTGCTACATCCTGGTGGAGCCCTTGCAACCCCATGTGTGATGGGAACTCATCTGTACCAGGGCTTGGCCAGCCCCATTTGAGCTGAAAAGCATCTTTCTTACTAGGATCAAGGGAACAAATTCACTTCTGTAGGGCTGGAAGTGTGGGCGACACAGCCCTGATCCCAAGGGGATGGTGGCAGAGCGCTGCCACCACACGCAGACATGAGGACGAGAGGAAATGGCCTCAAATTGCGCCAGGGGAGGTTTAGATTGGATATTAGGAAAAATTTCTTCACCGAAAGGGTTGCCAAGCATTGGAACAGGCTGCCCAGGGAAGTGGTGGAGTCACCATCCCTGGAGGTATTTAAAAGACGTGTAGATGTGGTGCTTAGGGACTTGGTTTAGTGGTGGACTTGGCAGCGTTAGGTTTACGGTTGGACTCGATGATCTTTTAAAGGTCTTTTCCAACCTAAATGATTCTGTGATTCTATGAAAGGGGGGCTCTGTGTCCTCCCACATGTCTCCATGCCAGAGACTGTCCTCCCTCGGCTTCTCCTCCAGCTCAGGGTGCAGCAGCCTCTTTGTATCCTTAAAGCACTTGCTGTATAACAGACACGAAAAAATCTGGCAAAGGCTTTAATTCTCGGGAATCATCTGGATTTGAAGACGGGGCTGGTGCGGCGGCCTGCGGATTATGTTGGGAGAGCTCCCTCCTCTTGCAGGGAATAAAGGAAAAGTAATAAACATAAGAGGATTTTGAATACAGCAGCAGTTTTTACGGCGAGGAGGAAGCGAGGACATCAGTCTGCCCAGTGTAATCCTGAAAGCTTGCTCTGATGATTTTTATATTACAATGGCCAGAGACATGACAGCTCCTGGAGGCAAAGCCCGGCCCCTGTTTGTACAAGACACAGCAGAGACAAAATCCCCATCGATCAGGTCTCAACTGACTCAGGATGGCCCCCCGAGCCGCTCTCCCTCTCGTTTACAGCAGAAGCTCCAGAGACCATCAGTCATCAGCTTCCTCCTCCCAAATGACCCTGGCCAAAAATATGCATCTGGCCGTGGCAGAGCTGTCAGGTGGGATTCCAGCCCTGCTCTCAACCTCTCCTGGGCATGCAGATGTCCTTCCCTACAGGCTGTGGGATCCTGTAGATGTGATGGGTATGGGCATTTGCTCCCCCTTAGTGACCTGTGCAAGAGGCCACCCTTAAGCAAAGTTGACTTTCTGAACATGTCCCTGCAGAAAAAGCGTGAAAACCATCTCCCTGGGCAGTATGGTTTTCATCCCACCTAGGATCCCTTAGGTACAGCCAGACCTGTCACTGCTGTGTCACACTATGTGCCTGCTCTGCTGGAAACCCCAGTGATGGGAACAGCCTTTGCTAGGAGCGTCATCCAGGAGGCACATTGCTGCTGTGCTCAGCACTGAGGCGGGGGTGTTGGAGGGATGCTGTGCGTGGGACATGTCCTGMTCCCTGTAGATGTGTTCACGTGAGCTAATCCCTTGGGTCTTCCTGAGTCAATGGAGATTTCAGCCACRTAGTCCACGGTGTGATTTCTAAAGGACAGCGTTGAATTTGGACCTTGAACGTTTCTCTGGATGGAGGAACATGCTGCCCATCCTGTTTCTCAGCTCAGCCCTTTTCTGGTTTGCCATCCCGGCAGGTGAGCACCCGCGAGCTGAGACGCAAAGATGACGAGATGAGGAACATCCGGGTCCATGCCCTCCTCCACGTGGGGGCCATCATTGCTGTGGATATCTTCTTCCACTTCTTCTACATCCTCACCCTCCCTTCTGACCTGAAGTTCATGAAGCGCCTCTCAGACTGGTCCTTGGGTGAGTGGCCATGCTTGGACACGCTCACACCTGTACTCAGCTTCAAGGCAGTGGTGAGTGATTCAGATCTCCATCCATCTCCGTTGAGAGGCCTCATCAATGCCTATGTTGGACAGGTTTGGGTAAAGCCCCCCTTCTTCTCATTGACAATGCACAGAGCTGGGGTCTGTCAGATGGCATTGGTTTGTCATCCTCATAGGGTCCTGGAGTAAATTGTTTAACTCGGAGTTTAAGAGGCTGAATACTAAGCCATTCCCACTGCCTTTGTCTGGACTGGAAGGGAACTCAGAACCTCCAAAAATCAACTCTGTGCTGTTGCAAGAGGCACATTGGTATCTCAGATGCCTTCCCAGGTGGCCACCTATTATGGGTGTTTGTGAGCCACTGAAATGGCCACAGGGCATAGGTTGTACAGAGAGCAGCTCAGGGGAGTTGTAGCTGCTGTCTTCAACTGCCTAAAGGAGGGTTGTAGAGAAGATGAACTCTTCTTGGAGGCTGGCAGGGAAGAAGCAGGACACAGCAAACAAGGTGCAGAAAGGCAAAGTCGGATTGCATGTAAGGATTTTTTCTTTTTCCTTAGAGTGGTCAAACATTGAAACAGGGTCCCAGAGGGGTTATAGATTCTCCAAAAATAGAGATATTCAATGCTTAAATGGACAAGGTCTAGAGCAACCTGATCTCCATCTGACATTGGCTGTGCTCTGAGCAGGGCTGGACTAGGGACCTCCAGAAGCTAAGCTCCTGGGATGAGTAGTGGTAGCAGTGCTGGCATTCAGCTGGCAGCTGGATGGAGGATTTCAGCTGGCCAAATACACGTCTGATGGCTGCATTTGAGATGCCATAGGGTATCTGACATCCACATGGGGCTGGCACAGGATAAGTGGGGGCTGGAGAAGCCCCATGTCTTTCCAGAGTGGCAGCTGGAGGCCAGGAGAAAATCCTAATGTAGCTAGAATGGCACTAGCATTGATTTAGGGTGTCCTAAGAGACCTGGGTGGACTGACCAAGCAGGTGTGTTACTCCAGAGGGAGCTGAGCTCCTCTGCAGGCTCTGCTGACTGTATCGACCAGATCTGCCTTGTCCACAGTGGGAGCTCAGGCATGGCTCACGTCGAGGCACTGTGGGGCCCTTAATCTGTGAGCTGAATCCCACCAAGACGGGGGCATTTTAACTTCTGTTTGCACAGGAATTTGAAATCTTTGGTGTTTTTTCCTGCAAGGGTTGTTTCCAGTGTCAGACACCTCTCCAAGACAGAGGTTCTGGCTCTACCGTAGCATCAATGTTACCCAAGTAACTAGCAATAGGACAAGAGGAAATGGCCTCAAGTTGCACCGGCGGGGGTTAGATTGGACATTAGGAAAAATTTCTTTACTGAAAGAGTGGTTAAACATTGGAACAGGCTGCCCAGGGAAGTGGTTGAGTCACCATCCCTGGAAGTATTTAAAAGATGTGTAGATGAGGTGCTTAGGGACATGGTTTAGTGGGCATGGAGGTGTTGGGTTGACGGTTGGACTTGATGATCTTAGAGGTCTTTTCCAACCTTTATGATTCAATGATTCTATGATCTATGGCCACAAGGAACTGGGACGGGGTGTATTTCAATGAAGGTGTCAATAAAACCGCAGAGGTCAGAGTCAAGAACTGTGATGAGTTTGTCATAGGTTAACAAGCCTTAGAGGGGAGGAAAGATCTTGTGCTGGAAGAAATGAGATCTGTATGAGCTTCTTGGACTACCAAGACCAATGAACAGTTTGCTCCCRAATACCCCAAGAATGGTTCAAGCACCTTAAAAAGCTACTTAGTTTTAAAAACTTTGCTGGTCCAAGACAGCAGTAGACTGTCCTCTTGATGTTATGTTTGTTGCAATAGACTCCATGCTCCCATGGGACATGATGTCCCCCGATACATCCCGTGCTCCTCTTCACCACTTTGACTCTCATTTTTGCTCCAGCTGGCTTGGCCTACTCCAATTTAGTGTACGACTGGGTGAAAGCTGCTGTCATGTTTGGAGTCATCAACACCATCGCCAGACTAGACCACTTGGACCCTCCCCAGCCCCCAAAATGCATCACCATGCTCTACGTCTTTGCAGAAACGTGAGTACCCCACATGCATCAGCAAAGAGAGACAGCATGTTTGACCTGAACAAAACGTGCATGGCAGGGCGAAGGTCTGGGCTCTGCTTCTGAGCAGCTGGCCTATAAATTGGAGAGTACCTACATTGAACAGTCTACACTGAACCTATAGTCTAGATCTGGCCATAGCCCAGGGAAATATTCTTGAGCAGGAAGCAATAGATAAGGAGAGAGGTTACAACCACATTGATAGTRGGACCTGTTCAAGGAAGGAGCATGGAGAACTGCTGTGAACAAAGTTCAAGATGTACCTCACAAGGGGACTGGGTGTCTCTTCTGGCTGACTGCTGCGTGGAAGGGTGTCCTTACACTGTGTTTTAACATGCTTTTTATCATCTGCATTTTAGGCATTTTGACAGAGGGATTAATGACTGGCTGTGCAAGTAAGTGTCTAATCAACCATCTAGTCTGGTTCAGGGTCTTCTCTTTCAGCACAGAGCAATGAAGCATTAAATGCTGTTCATCCCAAAGCTGAGGTGTCCTCTCTTCTGGGTGATTCCCACTATGGCATGGAGTCATATTTGGTYTGTTTATCCCTAAGACCATTCAATTAATCACCACAAAGTGCAACAGCCCCCCCCCAAGGTTGGAAATAAGAGAGTCCTGTCCCAGAAATCCCTTTAAGTCTGGTGGGTTTAGCGTTCCCCCAAGGGAGAAAGAGTCAGGTTCATATTCCACCAGGAGGAAAGGGGAATTGAGCCCAGGTCTCCCATATCCTGGGTAACAAGGGTGGCCTGAGCTCCATCTACATCTCCCTCAGCCCTTCAGCTCTCTTCAGCCATGAGTACACACCAGCAAACCTGTGCTGAAGGTGGTGGCTGCTCCGTGATGAAATCCTGTACACCATCAAGCCTGAGAGAGCCTGCCGCTCTACAGTTCCCCATGTTTTATTGACCCTTTAGCTGCAACAGGGGGAAAGGGTGGTATTTTGTCCTTAAGGAGCTATAGCTTTGTGAGGAGCACAAGCCACAAGCAGCTGGACTGTAGCAAAAATCAGTTTATTGCTAGAACGTGTCAGCCAAAACATCCTTCCTTTCTCACTGAGGTGCTCTAGATTGACCTGTCTGTGAGGAGCTTGTGGTGGGCGAGTGTGGGAGAAGGGACTCCAGAGGGGTCTCCTTGACTATGAGGAGCACTGACCACTTTCCTTGTCCATTAGGTACGTGTATGACCACATTGGAGAGAACCATGACAACGTCATGAAGGAGCTCGTGGCCACCATCGCCACCTTTGCCGTCACCACCCTGTGGCTGGGGCCCTGTGAGATCGTTTACATCTGGTCTGTCTTCAACTGCTTTGGCCTCAACTTTGAGCTCTGGGTGCAGAAGTTCTTCCAGCTGGAGCCTTTTGCCAAACTGGAGGTGAGGACCTGGGCTGCAAGTGGATGGGGGAAGATCAATGGGCCTGGGGCCAAACTCTGCTGCTGGAAAACGTCCATGACTGCATGGAGTTCAAACTTGTTTATACAAGTTAGATCCATTTTCAGCTGAGACTGAGGAGCAACATCCCTGATGATGCCATGCAGCTCCATGTCCAAGCCTCCTGCCAGGAGACCTGAAGGTCTCTCCTGTGGCCTTTAGCATCCTTGTGATCAGCTACTCAGCTGTGCAAGAGAAGCACAGTCCTGGTGCTCTGTATCCCTTCATTTTATGCACTGTGTTACCCACCCAGAGCAAATTCCCTCCTGCCCCGATGATGCTTCATGGGAAATTTAGGTTGGGTGTGGAGCTTTCAGCGGGAAAACAGAGGTCCAAGAGAACCAGGAATGCAGCCCCAACGAGGCATCAAAGTACCACAGATGGACACAAAATCTGAGGTCTGTCCATGGGGAAATGTTTATACATTTCCATATGGAAATCATTTGTTCTTCTTGTTCTGCAAAACATCTTGGCATTCTGAGTGTTTTTGATCTGATTTCTGATAAAAGCAAATGTTTAGGTACTAGAATGAATTATTTTCCAACCACTCCAAAGCTTTGTGCCCTGTCTCTGTCTGGGACCAAGGTGCCTTGGGGACATGTTGGAAGAAAAACTTAGGAAACGCCATCCTGGAAACAATTATGTTCCTTATTTGTTTTGCCCAACCTAAAGTCTGGAGGTCCTAAACCAGTTCAGTAAAGGCCCCTTTTGAATAAAAATTTTGGAGAGCAATCCTCCTGTTTGCTCTCCTTGTTGAACTTCTAATCAGATTATAGCACTCGCGGGCAAGGAAATCTCCTTCCCTGCGGCACCGCAATTCTCAGCACTAAGTGGCCTGGGGATTCATCGTGCTCTTTGAAGTTTGCTATAAACCACTTCCCCACTCCACTTGCAGCAGCTGCTCCTGAGGATTATGTGCCAGTGACAATTTCACTCTGCTGCTGTTGCTAGTTTTCAGCTCGCTCTTTTTTTTTTTTTTTTTTTTTTTTTTTTTTTTTTTTTTTTCCTAAGAAACAATTTTTACCATGAGCTGGGAGTGATTTACACATAGGGCTAATAATAATCCTGGTATACAATAGCATTCATCCGCCTTGAGGAATGGCTTCCCCAAGGCAACAGATGAAGAAAGCAGTACTCAGCCTTTACAATTAGCATGAAAGCATGTATAACATCTTGCCTCTACCCATGGGACCTTGAAACACCAGTCCAGAGTCCCAAATGCATCTGAGTCCAGCAGCAGAACAGAAGTTTTGCCTTGTCCTTATGTTTCTTCATCCCAGAGACACTAAAGGCTGCTCTGATTTTTGCCTACCCCTCTGCGATCCCAGCTGGAGTTTGGCTGGAGTTGGACCAGTGCATCCCCTTTCCTTATAGCCCCATTTTTCCTCACTCTGCTCCTCTCCCCTCCACAGGCCAAAATGTCAGCAGCCATGTCTCGGCGGATTAGGGCAGKTTTTGGTGCGGCAAATTTCTGGGCCATCGTCCTCTACAACATCCTAGCCCTCAACAGCCTGGAGTTTGCACTGCTGGTCACCAAGAGGCTCCTCCTGACGGGTAAGGTGCTACCAGCCTTCCCCATCAAGGCACCTTTGTCTTGACGTGGGGACATCGGCAGGGGAGCTGAGGACTGGGACTTCGGAGTCCTCTTGGTGGCCTGGCCATTGGCTTGTTATGTGGCTGCTCCCAATGTGCTTAATTATTGTTCAAAAGATGCAGGAAGCTGTTTCTTAGTTCCCTTTCTTCTCATGTGAGCTCTCTGGGGTATGAGCTGCCTTCCAGGTGTGCTTGTACAGCTCCAAGCACAGCCTGATGCTGTGATTTAGGCTCTGTGCAGCAACACAAAGGTCACATTCGCCCCACCAAGGTGGGCTGTGAAATGGTCCCCTTGCTGGAGAAAGGGATTTACTTGTCCTACCTCATCTCCTTTTGCTTTAGTAGTTACTCCTGTGTCAACCTGAAGGTGACAGGTACAAATCCTCATCCTAGGCTCCTAATGAACAGTCTTATCTGTACATTTCTAACCAGTGGATGGTGGCACTATTTTGAAGTCTTCTTGAGCAGCCGAGGGTATAAATAGCCATCAGGAGCCCATGTCCTCCAGCCCTCTCTGGGAGGGGTCTGGCGTAGGAAATGGATAATGTGACGCTCGGGGCTCAGTGTGCCAGAAGTGCCTGCCCGCTGAGCTAGCTGGCTTTTGCTGGTTGCATTATTCATTTCAGAGGTCCTGTTTTAGCAGGTACAAAGCCTGTGTCTCCCCTCTGCTGTGGATACCAGGCTCGTGGTTACAAATGCTGTCAGACCCTTCCTAAGTGGAGGGAGAGCTCCTGGCCCTCAGTCACTTACCTAGGTGACAAAAACATGTGTTTCCTGGGCGCACACTGTGTCCCCACTAGGTACAGGGCAAGGCTGGGGTTGTTCCTCAGCATCAGCAGGGCACAAAGCTTCCAGAAGGTCACAGTGCTGAACAATGGTGGACATGGGCAGGTTGAATGGGCAGAAAATCAACGACCAAGTCTGAACTTGGGAGGCAGAAGGAGTTTTGGAGATAAGGGAGTGCTCAAAGCCACTCCAGCATGTTCCCACGTTAACTGTGGTCCATGATGCCTTGGTGGGCTCAGGCACTGCTTCATCTAAAATCTGATCCTGGGAATTTCTCTCTTCTCTCAGTGAAGCTGTAGGGCTAGATCCACAATGGAAAATGTCATTGGCCATCATGAACTTGTGGGACCTCCCAAATCCACCTGAGAGGCAGCGGTGCTATAGAAGAGCTGGCCCCATTACGCGAGCAGCTACACCAAGATGACCATGTCTCCCTCCATCTTCTAGGTTTCCCTGTCAGCACCTTATCCATCTGGTTCATCACGTACTGCGGAGTGCAGCTGATCAAAGAGCGTGAGCGCATCCTGGCCATCGAGGAGGAGAAGTGTAACAAAGCAAAGGTGGAGTAGAGGGAGGCATCAGCAGGCTTGTCCCAAAGCCTTGTCTCCCCTCCAGCCACCACTGCCAGGCCAGCCACTGGCAGGGGCTCTCCAAGCACTCCTGACAATCGGACTGCTGTAGCTCACCCATGTAGAAGTCACCTGGAAGGCGCAGGTCACCCTCTTGCTGCAGGAAAGATTTTCTATAAGACAGAGTGGGTGTTTCTCAGGCTCCCTGTGTGTGGCAGACTGCTGAGGTAGGCTCCCAGGRCATTTCTTTAATGCCAGCGAGAGCCATCCCCATCATTTTTCTGACCCTCTGATATTGTGTAGGCCTAGAGATTTCACCCCCTGCTTCCCATAACACTTGGTCCACCAGCACTCGGCTGTCCTGCAGGAGCTGTAGCCCATGTCTTGCAAAGGAGAGTCTCCAAGTCCCACAGCTGGAGGTTTTAGGGTGGGCCAGACGCACAGCTATGAGAAAGGGATTAGCTGGAGCTGAGCCTGCTCTGAGCAGACCACCTCCAGGTTGCTTCCAGCCCAAGCATCCCATGTTTCTTTCACTGCGAGAAACGGTCAGCATCCACTGTCAAGTGTTCAGCATCTATGGTTGTGCAGTAAGGACTGTGAAATGGCTCAGCGTGATCTATACCTACCAAGAGGCTAATAAATAAATAGTACAGTCTTTATAGCAAAGGGAAGGAGGACCAGGAATGGCACATTGAAGGGTAATTATCTCCCCACCACTGTCAGCAGTCCAGAGCGATAGCTGTTACGATCTCTGCAAAACAGGTCCCTTCAGTGCTAAATGTCTTGAAAAAAATGATTTAGTGCCAACATCAGGCATAGTTAATGAGAGTACGGGAGYCATACCTGCTTCACAGCCATCGTGCATTGTGTGCAGGTTGCCTGGGGAGTGGGTATGCCCAAGAAACACGACAAATGGCTCACAACTGCTTGGTCCCCAGGCCCCAACTCAGACCCAAAGGGCCCTCCACTGCTGGGTCTAAGACCGATGTGGCCACTATGACCATCCTGCTGTGATACGTGTCCTGGGACTCAAACCAAATCCCACTTGCATTTTTTACACACCATGGACAAAGGTTTAAGCTCACATTCCTGCCCATGGCTGAGGAACAGAAGATGCTGTAGCCAACTCTTGCTCATCTCTAGCCATCCATCCCTTTACTCAACTGACGTYGGTGCACACAGGCGAAGCCCATGACTGCATGGCTGAGTTTGCACATACACATATGTACAACCAAAGGAGAAAGACCCTGAATGAAGGGTAGTGATTTGGGACTTGGTGGCGGAGAGGAAGCCCGTGATAGACTCCCTGGAGAAGTAGACTTTGGGACACCGCATAGTGAGTGCATTGAATAAATGTACATGTGTGAAACACAGTGCCTTGGGGAAAAGGTGGGTTAATAATTGAAAAATAGCTCTGTCTCTCTTACACTTTAAAGTAACTTTCAGTGGCCTTATGTCTGAGTTTTGTTGATGTGTGGTGAGGGCAGAATCTGGACCACTTTGTAACATGGGTTGAGATGCTTGGTGCTGGTGTGTTCTGGCTTCCCTGTGGATGAAACAGAATCAGTTCCTAGCCAGCTTTCAGTTCTGCCAAAGTAATTCGTGAAGTCCCTGATAAATGTAATTTATTTATGTAGTAAATAAATGTTGGAAATCTGTGGCGCCTGTTACACTGCTGTAATGCAGGTGACACCCTGAGTAACGCACTGCCATCAGAGCTGAGAGACACAAGAATCTGTTTGYGAGTCCTCACCTCCCACCCCGAATTGTGACACAAGATAAGACATTGTTGAGTTTGATAGAAACCCACCTTAGCGGCATCACCAGATTAGAGGTTTGGCTGCAGCTTGATTCATATTCACCTTTATTTTGACTCCACCTTCATGCTGGTGAAATACCACGAGCCTGCTGCCATCAAACTTTCATCCATGTAGTTTTTATTTCTAGATGCCTGACCCAAAATGTTGGAAGTAACAGCAGGTATTGTGCCTTGGTGGCATCTCTAGTCACATCCCCAAAAGCCCTTCAGCTASCAGGCACATCCCTTTTTAACACAGAACTGCTGCTGGACCTTTGGTAGATGTTTCTTGACATCTCCATTATTTCAGGTTTACTCTTTACCGCCAAAATATCTATGACATGATGTGCTTCCTCCCAGAGTAAAATTCAGCTCTTCTCCTCCATACGGGTGTCCTCCCACAGCTGCCTCCTTGAGCTGCCGAGACCAAGGGCTCTGTCTCTGCAGGTGGCTCAGCTCAGGTCCCTGCCTACCCGGGAGGACAAACAGAGTCACCCACCTCCTGGTGTCAAAGTGGGTGACTCACGTGGCAAAGCCCAGTGACTCTGCACTGTCCTCCTGACTTGGATACTCCGGGAGAGAAAATAACCCATTCACTAAGGATCTAAATTTACCCAGCAGCTGCATCTGCTGGAGCTGCCAGAAGGAGCTAATCTTAGACACCAACTGGGTGAGTGMGTTATTAGAGAGACAGTTCATGGGAGAACTTGGGCTTTGCCCCCCTTTGCCTAAAGTTATCCCCTCATTTATCACTGCTGTTAGAAGCCCAGGGGGTCTGGTGGGCCAGGAGCACCCAAGTGGTGCTATCTCAACCATGTCTCACTGTTCAGTGTTGTGCAGGAGACCCTCAGCCTCAGCGTATGCTTCCGTGGAGCAGGATTTATCAGCTGCTCATCTCTCTTCTGAAGAAGAGTATCTTGTCTGACCTGGTTATTGCCTGCCTGTTAGTAAAACTTGTCTGAGAAGCCAAGAAAAGCAATTATTTATTGCAACTACAAATCCAAATTAATAGCCCTACACTGGACACTTTCTTGTTCAGTCTGACATGGCTGTAATTCCTGCATTCACCTTTCTTGTTCTAAAATGTTGGGGGGGGGGGAGTGATCCTGGTACACTGCATCCCCTTAGGATGCTTTCCATGTATCCTCACCCACTCCCATGTCGTGGGGGACTATTGCCCACTTAGAGACACACTTAATAACTGATTTAGTCCATTGGTCATTGGAAATCACTAGCTGTAGTCCCGTTAGACCTAGGGCCAGTTGGCTGAGGGCTATCTCAGAACAGCCCACCTCATTCAGGGCTCTGTTGTCTATTATACAGCAGTCAGCACTCTTGGGGGAGTACCCTGGGGAGAGTCAATTCACCCATTCATGTGTTCACGGAGATGATAACCGAATGCTAGCTATGATCACTGCTCACCCTTATCACATCCACATGTGCCATCTCATTCCCGTTTAGATGCTAAATCCCTCTGGGCTTGGCTGGTACTTGCTTAGAGACCTGCTTACCTTAGTGGTGGCAGGCTGGACCCAGCAAATGGAAGACGGATGGTACAAGTCTACTGTGATCAAAGCCTCCACAAGAGATAATGGTTGCAGAGGGCTCAGAATTGATGATTGCCTCAAATTCTACTGCTATCATCAAAGTCTCCCATAGCAATCAGATGTGGCCTTGGCTCTCCAGTCCAGCAAGGCTCAGACCAAGCCTCCCCAAAAAGCCTATTGACTTCCCTGTGCATAGATTGTAAAATGGTACCGACCAACCAGTGTGAACAAATGAAAACTAGGAATGCGGGAAGACACACAAGTGAGAATGAAATACTGTGCTTGTGACCCAGACTGGAAACATGTAACCTAAAATGTAAGAAGGAAAATAATCTGAACACCAAATACTCGGTGGGTGAGAGGATCTAAAGCTTGTGGATCTGAGATGCATAAAGCACTGCTGGCTTTTCACGCCCAGCAAGGGTTCAGGAGAGGTGCACGGTGGCTCTGAGAGCACCCCTGGGTCTCCCCATTAGCACCATGTGAGCCTCCCCACAGTGCAGAGCTGCTCAGAGGGTTTGGGTCCAACAGATCAACCCTCTGTCCTAGCAGGCTGTGGCAGAAACTTGTTTGGGAAGGAATCAGCCTTATCTGAACTGAATGCTCAGGAGCCAGGGAGGTTTACAGACCATTTGAGGTCAGGGTTAACACATAGGACACAGCCTGTATGTCCAGCCTGGGCCATATATGTCATCTACATCCCTTTTGATGACAGGGCTTGGGATGGATGCTGCTGTATTGAACTGATAGCAAAAAATGGTGGAAACATAAGGCAGGGGATCACACGTGTGAATGTTGCCACAAGCCATCATAAGGACAGCATCCCAGCACTGCTGGTGTTAGGAGGCACTGGAAACAGTTAAGGGTGTCTAGTCTGAAGTCATGATTTAAACACTCTCTAGAGCGAATGGGGACAGATGGACGTCACCGGAGTCCTCTAATCTCAGGCAAGTGTCTAACTCAGGTGCAGTGAACCAGGTCCCAGAGATACCTGTCTCGCCCCATGGCTGTAGGGAGCCTAAATGACCCAATGCACCAAGGAGATGGTGCTCTGGGAAAACCAGGGCTCCTTCCCCAAGCTTTGGAGCTGGTCCAGCCGCTGTGCAAAGCCACTGAAGCCGATGAAGACCCCAGAGCAGGTTTGGAACAGGCACGGTGCTCTTTCCCTGGGTGGACCACAAACCTGGGAGAAGCCACAGACCCACCGATGGGTCAGGAGTTCCTCTGGGAACGGATGGGCTGTAGCTGCATTGTAGCAGCGGCACCTTGTGACACGGGGAATGTGGAAGCAAACCTCGGATGGTGGCACACGCCGAGCAGCACAGCGAAAAGGAAAACAAGCCAGGGCTCAAGGGAGATTAAAGGCAGAGGGGGAAAAATCCCAGCCGGTAGCACGACAATGCAGGATTAAACTTGGGAAAATGCAGAGCTAATGCAGAGGGAAGGGAGAGGGGGGGACGGGRTTGTCCAACCCCAGATGTCTGGGAGCAGAGGAACATTTCTGAAGTTCCACCCAGTTCAAAGATCAGTGCTCGTCGTCTGATCCCGTCATAGATGAGCAGCACAGCAGAATAGCTTATGATGTGAGCTCCAGAAACAGCTTGTGATTATTTCCCTGCTATATTGGCACCTCCCAGATGCTGCTGGAACCTCACCAGTACAAAAGGGCTTCATACCAGTATAGCTCCCTCCCTCTTCCCACTTATGTAGATAATCATCATAGCACAAAGCACTTTTATAAATTCATCCATGCCAGGGTAGGGGTTATGTGGCTTTAAACACACCAAGAAGAGTGGCTAATATCTTTGCATAGACTTAATTAAATCGTTAATTAAATCTGTGCCATCACTGAGTGTCAGCCAGCACAGAGGGTCCACAGTAACGGAGATAAAATAAAACAGATTCATGTATAGGTTTTACCATAGGTAAAAATAATTATAGCTACTCTGCTCATCCATGTCCGTCAAAACTAATTTGCTTCTTCATGAGCTCCATGGGAAGAGCTGGACCTGGACAGGCCATTTGAGGCCCCATGGGGCTTCCTAGACATCCATGGGCATGCAAGCAGGACACAAGACCTGCTGGAGACCTCAGCCTTTCTGGAGCATCAGCTCAAGGCCAGGCAAGTTGTCCTGCTGCAGCTCTAGACTTCAACATGGGGGTGTTGAATCTCAGTAGACCTTAGCAGGAGACCCTCAACTCACAAGAAGATACCTGTGTTTAGATGTCCTAATCTGTGTGTGGAAGCCCACCGTTGTGCTCTCTTTACTTCTGTTCTGCCTCAGACCCTCTCTCTGTCACCAAGATGTGGAGAAGATGGATTTATTAACGAYGAGGTGTTCAGAGACCGTGCCAGTGGGGCCCATGCACGTATTGCAGACAAAGCAGAGCCATCCCTCTCCCAGGCTCCTYGAGTCTCCTCCTTTAGTGAGACTTTTTAAGTAACTTCCAGCATAGGTCTCATAACCCATAGAGGGATGTAAATAAATAGCTCTATCTTCATTTTCCACCCCTTTCCAGACCTCTGAAAACTGACTCCAGAGGAGAATAAAGGACAAACCTGTGCAGAAAAGCAGCCCTGGGAGCGAGCTGGCGGGAGTTGGGGATGCCACAAAGCCCACATAAGATGCTCCCTTATTGCATCTTTCCAGCTTTGACTTCACGGTCTATTTTTAGCACAGCAAAAGGTTTAGCAGTTTCGCAGCAGTCGGTTTAGTGGTGTCGAGAGAAGGTGCCAGCCCTGCCATTCATGACCCAGAAGGCAGATTTGGATGTTTGATTCATCTGGAGGCTGTTTCCCAAGCACGGCGGCTGAGCCGATGGGTCGCATGCGTCTCCCGTCATGGGACGGCAGCAAAAGCTCCTGTTCCCCCTGCGGTGACTCATGGGCTGACAGACCCTTCCTGAAGCATCGAGGCTGGAAGTACAGCTGTTCCCCCGTCCCCCTCCCTTCCTCCTTGTCCAATGTGTCATATTAAAGGGTGATCGGCTTACACATGCTCCAGTATGGATTCCTTAAGCTTTGTAACGCTGTGGCTATATATAAAGACCTACGCTGGAAACTGAAGTACACAGACAGCTGCGATAGTAGCAAGCGTTTCACATTCCCAGTGTGCTGACGGTCTGGAAGCAAGGGAGATTCGTGAGCCCTGCTTTGAGTAAGTTTCTTTACCAGGGGCTCAGGTATAGATATATTCATAAATATATATATATAAAAGAAGGATTGGGAAAAAAAGGAGCAATTACTCTTCACCATGGGTTTGCCTTTGGATCAAGTGGAAGAACTGCGTCTCTACCAGCAAACTCTCCTCCAGGATGGACTCAAAGACATGTTGGACCACAATAAGTTTCTGGACTGTGTCTTAAAAGTCAAGGGGAAGGAGTTTCCCTGCCATCGGCTGGTGCTGGCAGCTTGCAGCCCATATTTTCGAGCAATGTTCCTCTCGGACATGGAAGAGAGCAAGAAGAGGGAGGTCAGTTTTGAAGATGTTGATCCAGATGTCATGGGCAAGATCCTCCATTATATCTACACCTCCGAGCTGGAGATCACAGAGCAGAATGTGCAGGACATCTTCTCTGTGGCCAACATGTTCCAGATCCCCTCCATCTTCACTGTCTGCGTGTCCTTCTTGCAGAAGCGGCTCTGCCTCAGCAACTGCTTGGCTATCTTCAGGCTGGGCTTGATGCTGGACTGTGCCCGGCTGGCTGTGGCAGCTCGGGATTTCATTTGCGATCGCTTTGCGCTGGTCTCTCGGGATGAGGAGTTCTACCAGCTTTCACCCGATGAGCTTATTGCAATCATTTCCAGTGACTCCCTCAACATTGAGAAAGAGGAGACTGTCTTCGAAGTAGTGATGAAGTGGGTGGGTACCAAGGACCATGAGACCCGGCAGAAGGCCTTGCCTGTCATCTTTGAAAGCATCCGCTTCCGCCTCATGCCCAACGACTACATAAAGGACCAYGTGGAGAAGCATGCCATGGTGAAGTCCAGCCCAGAGCTGCTCAAGAAACTGCAGATGGTGAAGGATGCCCAGAAAGGCAAATTCACTGTGGTGAAGAAGAAGAAGGTGAAGAAAAGCAGTGAAAAGCAAGCGAAAGACAACGTTGTCAATGGAGCAGTAGATGAGGAGGAAGGTACAGAGGAGGATGCRCTCCCAGGGATCTTAAATGACACAATGCGCTTTGGGATGTTCCTCCAGGACCTTATTTTCATGGTGAGCGACAGTGGAGCAGTGGCCTATGATCCCACTGCCAACGAGTGCTATTTTGCCTCCCTGTCTACTCAAATACCAAAGAACCACATCAGTCTGGTGACCAAAGAGAATCAGATCTTCATTGTCGGAGGACTGTACTACAACGAGGACAGCAAAGAGGATCCCATGAGTTCTTACTTCCTACAGGTACTAGCTTTATCTTTCTTTTGTTTCTTTGACCATTTTGGAGCATCACCAGTCTTTAGCTTCCATGTGATGCCTGTAATATACGTTGTCATGTGATGTTAAAAAGAGAGTTGTAAATGAAGGTGAAACGTCATCTGAGTTGTTTTACTAGAGATTCTTCTCCCTATATTTTTAAGGCAGATTCCACTAAGTGGGGGTTCTAGTCATTGAGGAAGGAGGCTTGAAGGGGTAGGTAATAGGAATAACTCTTCCTGATCCAAATCATGAATAGGGGACCACATTGAACAGTGTATTTGGTCCAGCCCTGGCTACCATAGGGCACACTAACTGGAAGGTTAGTGGCATCAGGTCTGGGTTCAGCTTTGCGTCTTTTATGTTCCCTGGTTATGAACCAGCAAAACCCAAGGGTGACTCTGCCAGGTGCCAACAAARGGAATAGCAGCAGCTACAGCCACAGAGCAAACACTCTAAGGACACAGGGTGTGTCCCTACCCACCAACATGTGCCCCATTTCCAGTGCTGTTCTTGCCCCTGGAGGTGTGCTAGGTCCATCTCAGTGTCTCTGGCCATTTCTATCATGTGCAGGGGAAACCACGGTGTGACGTCTTTTGGGATCCTCCACAAGAAAAGTGGCTGCCCTAACTCAGCAGTAACCAAAGCTGTGATCAGATCGAGCTGTGCACAGGCAATCTGAGCCCTGGCCTGGGCTGTAACCCAAGAGCACCTTCCCTGTAGACAGCTAACGCAAGGCGCCTACCCTTCCTGCTGACCCTGCAGGAATCCAGTAAATCCTCTCTCCTTCCCCCCATACCCAGAAATCCTTTTGTTCTTCTCCCATGGCTCACATATCTTCTGGGAGGAAACAATAACATGTCCAGGCAGAAAGGACAAAGTAAGGGTAGTTCCCAAGCCGAGACATACAGCCTTGATCCCTCCATTGCCTCATTGCATGGGTAGGTCTGTACACCTGCACCATGTGTGCAGGGACCATGCTTGTCCCCACCTGGAAAGGGTTAGGCTTTGGAGCCTATGCAGCCCACGTAAAGCCCATGAAATGAGAAGTCAGGAGGAAGAAACCGTAGCCCTAGAAAGCCTAGAAAGYAGGATGGAGGGGGAAGGCAGCAGGAGTGCTGGCAGAAATGCTGTTTGAGATATAGCCCTTCACACTGGACAACGGATGACAACAGCAGCAGTGCCCAGCTCCATTCCTTACCTGCGCAGAGACYGGCTGCTTTGGATTCAGCCAAAACCTATGTCTAAAGATCAATGCTCCACCAGTCTGGTTGCTGGCCAGGCAAGGTAATTCCTTGAGCAGCAGAGAAGGTCCACCATGTCCTGGGCTGTTTCAGCACGACTGCAGCAAGCAGGTCAAGGGAAGTGATTTTTTTTTCCCTTTGATTGTACATGTGTGAGACCACATCTGGACGCTGTGGTCCTGGGGGTCCTCAGTACAAGAGAGACATAGAGGTACAGGAATGAGTCTAGCAGARGCCACCAAGATGGTCAGGGCTGGAGAACGGAAGGTACAAGGAGAGGCTGAGCTGGGTCTGATCAGCCTGGAGAAGGGGAAGGGAAGATCTCATTGGTGTCTGCAGCTCCGTAATAGGAGGGGACACAGAAGAGGGATCCAGACCCTTCTTGGATTTGCACAAAGATGGGACATGAAACAATGGCCAGGAGTTGCAGTAAACGAAATTTTGGTTAGCTGTAAGGAAAACCTTCCCAACGGAGGTGGTGGAGTACTGGAGCAGGGGTCTWGAGAGGTCACAAAACCTCCATCCTTGGAGACGTTTAATATTTGACTGCACAAAGCCCTGGCAACCTGCTCTAACTCCAAAGCTGCACCTGCTTGAGCATGGGKGCTGGATGAAAGACCTTTGGAGGTCCTTTCAACTTAATTATTCTGTGATTCTAAGCTGCAAACAGCAAGATTTCTATATTCAGCTCCCAGTTTGCCACTGACTGAGTAGCAAACGCCTTGGGCATCATGTGGCCATTTTTAGCTCCTTCCCACAAGAAGGGGACAGTGGTCCCTTCACAGCTCGCTGTGGCACTTGTGCATGGGAGGTGCAGGCAAGTCCCAGGGCTGGAAGGTGCCATCAGTTTGCAAAGGTGTAATTTGTTGTCATCGGTGCCATTACATAGCTCACGGTTTCTGTATGAGTAAGAGAGTCTTTTGAGCCTTTTTTCAGCTGAAACTTCATACAGATGTAGGCAGGCAGCTGTATGATGGACCCTTGAATCACCCTGTCAGTGCAGCAGCATCTTACACCTTCTGATTCTGTTTCTGGCCTCCCTGATTTCACATTCCTCCTGCTGAAGCCAGGAGTGTTAGGTCAGGGATAGTTTAGACTTAAGGACAGGCACCWAAATATAAAAATGCTGAAAAATCCCAGAGGCCTTGCAAAATTTGACAGGAACAAAATGATTCCATTGACATTTCAGATGGAAAAGGGTATCCTTTATTTGTCACTTCTAAGATTTATGACTTGAAAACAATGCTGAATCCATCAAGAAGCAGGAACTATCCTGATGACTGAGCTGCTAGGGCTTGCACTATAAATAACACATATGTGGACCACAGCTTACAAAGAGACAATAACCACAGGCACCCAGCTGAGGCCAAGTATTTGGAGGCAACCCAGCAAGCTGAAGCTCTTTGGCCCAAGCCCATAGCAAACACTGCTTCAGGCAATGATGCATCACAGCTTCATCTTGCAGACTCTCACCAAACTGGCTGCAAGACGTCACTCCAGACTTAACCCACAAGTCCCTCCTCTGCTACCAAGCTACATTAAAAATTTTTGGCCCAGTTTACAGTTCCCATCAAGCCATGGTGACCAGAGAGCCCCCAGCCTCATAACCTTTCACATCTTTTTTTCTGGCGGGAGATGATGCAATGCCTTGATCTACRGATGTCCAAGGATCTGCAAGGATTTGGCCACCGGATCTAGTAGCGCTGTACAGATCAGTTTCCCCATCTATCAGATGGGTCTGGCACACTTTGGTCAGCAAGAAAAGCTCTGAGCTTTGCAGCACCATCTCAGATGTGTTGTACTGTATTCAGTAGATGATAGGTGTTGTGTAAATAGATTTTGTGCAGATACACACGCACATGTTTCATCTCATGAACTCTCACACACACTGAGGCGATACGGGACAACATCAGTATCTTGAGAAGCAGAGGAGGGACACAGTAACTGATCATTTGCCAGAAAGAAGACAAATTGGTGGAAGAAGAAGGGGCTCAGGGGAGTGAGCTGTGTAGGCAACATTGCCAACACCATGCTGTTACCTGGCAGAGATGGAAAATATCAGGATGGAATACTGTGGCATGTGCTACAGCTGAAGACGTTCAGGCAAAATTTCTAAGATTGAAGTGCTTCAGCTCCTCCAGTCCCAGGAACTATCTGTTATAAGTCCAACATGGGACTCTCTCAGCCGAAGATGACCAAGCTTGTTCCAAGTCAAGGCTTTGGTGCACAGAGCAGAACATGTTCCTGCTGGTGCATGTCTGCTCTTATGCCTTGTCATAAAACATATGTCATATGATATATGACTTGGATTTGCACTAAGATCCCCCATCCTGCACCAGATGGTAAGGCACAGGCAGAGACTGACATTGCAGAAAGTGCCTCCTGGGGCAACCAAGCTGCACGTGGGAATGGACTTTGCCCTCAGCCTCTGGACCCTGATTTTTGCTAAGCAAATGGGCTGGGTGAGCTCATATTAATGACCATGTATTTCCTTTCAGTACGACCATCTGGACGCAGACTGGCTGGGGATGCCCCCCCTGCCCTCCCCTCGCTGCCTCTTTGGCCTGGGAGAGGCGGAAAATTCCATTTTTGTGGTCGGAGGGAAAGAACTGAAAGAGGGAGAAAAGACCTTGGATTCGGTCCTGTGCTATGACCGGCTGTAAGTGTTCATGTGCGAGTGAGGGGTGGGAGGTGGTTGACAGGAGAAGGCAAAGCAGCTGCCATGCCAAACAACTCCAGCCCTCCAGGGACCGAAAGGTTTTGGAGACAGGGCTTGAACTCTACATCTAGATGCTGGGACCACTGGGACTGTCGCAAGCTGTTACCCTGGGGCTCTGAGCTGTCTCTCTCCAGCTGCTTCATTTATTGTAATTGAACCTCCAGGAGATGGAAGCCGTAATGGGGTTATTATGTTATCAGGGACCAAACTTAGCAGACGCTCACATGGGACCTGTACAGAGGAGGAAGGGGAGTTTTTCCTTCTGCTCTTGCCCATCAATTTGGAGGTTCATCAACCTTCACCGTGGTCTCACCAGAAGTGGCTTTGGACAGGAAAGTTTGTTTTGAAAGTCTTCAGATGTGACACTGAATGGCCAACTCTGAGAGATATCAGGCTTAATATACAATTATTTTTGCACAATGGGCTCTGATCCATGTTATGTCATGAGCTTTATTAAAAGGCACCATCCCGTTCTGCTCGCAGGAGGCAGAAACATCCAAAGACTGTTCCTCTCTGCCCCAAAGAGGCAGAACAGTAGGCGTTAACAAGCCTTTGCTTGGTCTATATTTAGATGTGTGTGCTTCAAAGTCTGTTTTATAGCAGAGATTTGAAACCAGTTTCATTCCCACAGAACGGGGCATTTATCTGCCCCTGCAGAYTCTGGGAAAGGACGTGTCTGCCCACACTAAGTGCTCAGGGGGTGCTTTGAATACCAATTTGAAGCTGGTAGAGATGTGATCAGCACCACCTGTATTTCTAGTATTATTTAGGTCAAAACTTTAACTGTAACAAACCTGGAGAAGGCAAACTGCTGGTCTATGGGATCAAATATTTGCCCAGAGTGGTTGGACAATTAGAAAGCACTCAGAGCCCAGACATCTCAGTACTTAGGTAAAATAAAGTGCAGGTCTTGGGGGTTACAACCTACATATATGAAAACTGGGGATGAGTCTAAGCTACATGGACATGAACAGACATCTCTTGAGAAATTTGTCAGCCCTATTTGGGTACCAGTTTGGGGTTTCCAAGGCCTTATAGCTACATCCTCTGCTCAGCTGCCCTGGAGCTAGCTCAGAGCCTTCAACACAGCCCTGCACTACAAAATGTGGACATACCCACCATGGGTCCTTTCTGAGTGTTGGCCAACCATTGCACCTCAAAGTGGAAGGTGTTGGCCAAAAAAGAAATTTGTCCTCATGATCTTACACCCCTAAGTCACATTGGTTTTAATTTTTTACATAATGCAGAAATCTCTGTCTCGTCTGTGTCTAGCTGGTAATGTTTGTAAATGAGGTGGGGTCCTGGGAGAAGAGGGGCTACGTATGCACAAAGCGCAAAAGTAGAGGATGCTGCAGATAAGAATGAACATTAGCATAAACATCCTGCATATTTTGTTTTCCCTTTTTTTTTAGGATCACAAAATTTACTGGTTGAGCACTATCTCATCAGAAACCTCATATTTTTGAGATTGTGTTTTCTGTTTGTCAGGATCTGTGCTCACCTCTAGGTCTGGAAAGTGCCATGTACTCTGGGCCTCACCCAGCAAGCTACAAATTCTTTCACTTCCCATCTTTCCCTGATCCAGGTCCTTCAAGTGGGGTGAAGCCGATTCCCTTCCCTATGCAGTCTATGGCCACGCGGTGGTATCRCACAAGGACCTCGTCTACGTCATTGGCGGCAAAGGAAGCGACAAGTAAGTCAAAAAGCAAGAGAAAAAGAGGGAGTCATCCCCCAAACTAGTGGGAGTGCAGAGCATGAGTTGGTACCTCCCCAACCTGGGTGCTATGGGTTAAGGAGGGTTGGATGGGGTGTGAGACGTGGATCCTTCCCTCTCAGCTCACCTCTGTGACTGCAGCCCTTCCCAAGCCGTTAGGATTCCTCCAGGGACATCAGGGAGATGGCACTGTCCTTGCAGGAGAGGGAACATATCATCCCCTTTACTCACAATAAATAAATATTGCACAGATTGGGAGAGGCCCTGAAGAGCAAGAAGCCCCTTCACATTGAGGGTGTCCTGTCTTGGACTTGTGGAGCAGTGTGGTCCTGGTAGTCAAATCCAGATGGGTATCTGCAATAGGGGTGAAAAACTTCATCAAAACCGACTCCCATCCTGCCCTCCTGCAGGAGATGGGCTCAGAAGAAAAAGCCTCTCTTGGGGAGCATTGCAGCGATTTCTTTGCAAGCCCGAAGTGTGACTGTTTGCAGAGCAAACATGCCATAATCCAGCAAAGACAAGTTCTTATCTGAAAGGATTATGGTCTGAAAAGCATGAGAATGCATACATTCACGCACCTTACATTGCCGTCCTGGGGAACAGGATATAACTGATGATATTTCACAGCGTCAAGTTGGATCAGCAGCACTGAAACACTGTCTGATGGTTGTGTGCGAGGTCCTGAAAGGCAGTTAGCTACACGGGCCCCTACCCAGCTGTGTGAAGACAACGTCGAGCTTTTAGGACTCCTATCTAAAGCGGGCACACCAGGAGGTGATGTGTTATACACACAAATGATGTCTCCAGGCATAAGCATCCTTGGATGCACACCCAAGCAAAGGCACTCATGCTGATGTGGAGGAACAAAATCCTTTCTAGAGACCCCATGTTATTCCCAGCCAACATCCCCCAACGCCTGCAGTGCAAAGCTGCCCCTTGGCAGGCGATCGAGGCTCCTTCTCTCTCTCACCTTTCTCTAGGAAGTGCCTGAAGAAGATGTGTGTCTACAACCCATCCAAGTTTGAGTGGAAGGAGCTGGCTCCCATGAAAACCGCCCGGTCCCTGTTTGGAGCCACTGTGCACAAAGACAAAATCTACGTGGGGGCTGGTGTGACTGACTCTGGCTTGACCAACACAGTGGAAGTCTATGACATTGCCACCAACAAGTATGTACCTGAGCACACCTTCAGGGCATAGTTACACAAGGGGCAGCTGCAGGTGTACATTAAGCAACTTCCAACCATTCTGGAGTTTGCTTGCAACTCCCAATACCAGTTCCTCCCAGTCTGTATTCCTCGGACAGCTGGGCATCACCAATGCCATTGTAGTTGGGCTGTGGATCATCATCTCAGGCTCACCTTCAAAGCAGTTTCACCAACTGGTGCAGCCCTTGGGTTCCCTGCAGGGCTGTAACTTCATCTTGGCAGCCTCACCCAACGCAATAGACTTTCTGACTTTGGGTGGGCCTTGCAGCTGCAATCCCACCGCTGGGACCTTTTGGTCCATGCCAGGTGTGCTTCACAGCTCATCTACTCAATGCAAAATGAAGTTGAACTATGATGATGGAAACAGATATCTCTAACAACAGTCAATGTGTGATCCCATCCCATGTAGACCTACACAAGTTAATCTGTCACTAGTTAATTCAGTTGTTGATTCCCAATTCAAGGCCAGCCTTGGAGCAAAGGTAGGCAGGGTGCCCTAACATGTCCCCTCTCTCAACGTGGCAGGTGGGACACTTTCACCGAGTTCCCGCAGGAGCGCAGCTCGGTCAGCCTGGTGAGCTTGGCTGGGGTGCTCTACCTGCTCGGAGGGTTCGCCACAGTGGAGACGGAGTCGGGAGAGCTGGTGCCAACGGAGCTGAATGACGTTTGGAGGTGACAATCTTCCCTGGSGCTGTCCAAGGGAGCATGGGAGGGATGTTAGTGAGAGCCACTGAGGGAACAGACAGTTTCTGTCTTTTTTGATGCCTTCAGTGCGAGGTGGATGTTGTTACCCCAGCACAAGGCTGCAGGCTCAGTGCAAGGTCTCTGGGTTAGAAGTTTGCCCTGTGCTGTGCTGGAGGGCACATTAGGTGATTCAGTGATCTCTCCCAGCCTCATATAGCAACGTACCAGGGAAAATCTGCTCCTTTAGCTTTGTTGCTGCATTGACATTTGCCTGGAGCTGGTTCCAGACCTCCCCTTTGGCATGAAGCAGTGTTTGTGCAATGCATGCTGTCCCTGGGAAAAGCCAGTGCTTGGGCTGGAAATCAGATAGTCTTACGTGCGAGCAGAGAAGTGGGCAGAAAGCACTTTCTGATGGTTGCTAATATAGAGTTGGCTGCTCCTGCCCTTCACATCTGTGGCTCTAGAGCACCCTCAGCAGGCACCTGCTGGCCTTCACCATGGATGTTCAGTCTTGGTGCCATCAACCCCTTTCCCAATAGAAAAATACACCTTCCTYTGCGAGACCACGTGCTGATATCCATGTCGCCTAGCCTGGCACTGCAAACCAGAACACACCAGGGCTGAAAAACCCCATGCAGCTCCCACAGATATCTTGTGGCCAAATAATGTCTGTGGGACATCACACCATGCACCAGGGCTCCCACCATTATGGAGAGCAGCTGAAGCGAGGGAGAGGAGACGCTTTCCTCACCATAACTGTCTGTCTGTCTCTCCCCAGATATGATGAAGAGCAGAAGAAGTGGGAAGGGGTCCTCCGGGAGATCCAGTACGCCTCCGGTGCCACTTTCCTTCCTGTGCGCCTCAATGTTTTACGCCTAACGAAGATGTAGCATGGCTTGATTTTATATTTTTCCATGGGGGTCTGGGGCAAGGAGGGATGGGGGGAGGTGAGGCCACACTTATCAGCGCAGAGATGTGGCATCTGGATACTGTGTAGGACATTGCATCTGTGATTGGTACCATTTTACTTAGTCAAATGGGAAAGGGGGGAAATTATCTTGAAGCCCTATGGGAACTTGAAGATGCTCACAAGATAAATAGAGAAGGGTTCTGGAGCCTGCAAGGAGCTGGGGTAGACTGAGAAGCATGGAGCAATAAGCTGTTCCAGTCTCAGTAGACAGAACAAAAAGATCATACTCTTGTTCCGCTTCTTTCTCCATGTTTTTCCCCATCTTCTCAACTGCTGTTGAACCTCCCCAACCAACAGTAGAGGCAGAAAGTGGGTCCCAAGGGAATAAGCTGATGTTCCCGAGGGAAGGGGGTCTATAAGGTATTTCCCCACCTAAGGTAGCTGTGAGCATGGTGCTAGAGCCCACCTTGGAGAGGAGAAGGAAGGGTCAAAGTCAAGTGGTACAGGAGAGACCTGGGGGGACTTTAATGAGTTCCTGGGTGATGAGGGTTGTTGGGATGAGACAGTTAAAAGAAAAGAGCATGTGAGCATGGGCAGCAGAAACACTTTGGAAGTTGCAATGAAAAGAAAATAGTCTTAATTCTTTGCCTCCACCTTGACTTCGGACTGAAGAGACACCAGGAGCTAAGGTCTGTGGGAGGGGAAGAGTCACGCGAGTAGGGTAGGACAGGAGGGGAGAGGTGGGCAGGGGGGGCCATGTGCACTCATCTCCAGTCTTTTGGGCTCCTCATCTTCAATCACAAATCACAATGTTCTCACCTATGGTTGGACAAGTGCTGTTTTTCAGGGAAAGGTTTTATATTTATGTTGTTTCTCTTATTTTTAATGTTCCGACCTTTTTTTTTTTAAAGAGTATTCTAGTTTGCTAAGTACATGGAGATCTCAGATGTGTTTGGCTCAAAGAGAGCTTCCTACTGAGGAAAAATGCRTATTTTTTTTTAGAGTTATCCATAATGATATTTTGATAGAAACACGACTATATCGGCAGCAGGACAAAGATCTGCTAGAGCAAAAATCGCCTGATGTCCACACCATCTGACCAGTGGTTTATTTAAAAATAAATTATTAGGCTATTTCAAAAGAAATCCTCTGTGTTTGCATGTTGATAGAGCTGTAACTGAATGTCCACAGCAACAAAACACAAGGACCAAGCAAAAGCTGCGATGAACACACGCAGCAAAACAGCCCCATGGAGAGCCCTAGSACAGCCCCAGCTTTTATCCTTCTTATTTCCCCCCGTACGGGAGCTGAAACTTTAGCATTCATATCCTTACAGCTATTCTCCCTAGATATGAGGACTAGAATCTTACCTAGGACTAGAAGGAAGCTGGATGCCAACATGATCTCATGATACCATGAACAGGGGTGATAATAATAAAAAAGAACAAATACAAACCTTGCAAAATAATACCCTCAAAGTGGCATGAAAATTATAGTATCAAAAATCCTATCTGGCTGATTCATCTAGCTCAGAATGCAGTCGTGGAGAAACTAAAACATGTTTGGAAGGAAAGGCAATTTGGCATGAGTAAAGGAACCAGAGTCTTGTCCTGGTTTCATTTTAAGGATTTAAAAAGTTACAGAATAATCTCCTTAGAGGACAATCACATCAGAGCAGTAATGAAACATTTTCACAAGAAAAATAAATCCAAGGTGACTGGCTGGCACAAAATAGCTTAAAAAAAAACCAAAAAACAAAAAAACAGGGCAACAAAAACCTTTGAAACAATCAAATGTGTGAAAAATGCACTGCAAAAAACCCCCACCTTGTACCCAGTTTTGCAGAAATTCCTGTGGACGACTCCCAAGCTAATTGAAGATAAATCTACCAAAAGTAGACTAGCTTGTGGCAGAAAAGAAAAAACAAATGAAGAAGAAAAAAAAATAAYCCATGCATAGAATAATAATTTTTTAAAAGTCATTTATTGTGGTGGCAGGATACCGCCTCCTGCCTGGGATGGGAAACCAACACCTTTGGTTCAGCTTTTCTTGCTGGACACAGAATGGAAAGGTGTTGGCACTTGGTCCGAAGAGAGGGTTAATCCCCATATACCTACTGCCACGTTGCTTGGCTCTCCTGGGGAAAATCTGGGCCCTTTGAAGCCAACGGGAATGTTGCTGAACCTCGATGAGTTGTTATGGTGTGGTCCCTTGATAACGGCTTGAGAGGTGGTGATTAAAACTGGTCCCCATCCTCAGTCACTCATCTCACAACTGTCCATTGGGAATACAGTTAATAGGACCTTAGTGCTCCTGTGTGGTTCACATCCATTGTAAAGMTGTGGGAGATGCCATCGCTGGCACAGAGCAAGAAACCATAAAAGGAAAAATAGCTGTTGTATAAAAGGACCCAGAAGAGTTGGAAATATCCTATCACTTGAGCAACGAGGGCCAAATCTCAGTGCGTGCAAGCCAGCGTTGGCCCAAGGAAGGCATCAAAGTTGCATATCACCAAGCGAAAGTCTGGTCCAGAGATGTTCACCACCACCTCGCCAAGARGCTGCTTCAGTCCAAAGGCAATCACAGATAAGAAATGCCAACATGAATACTCAAAGAGGCATCACTCCTTGCTGCTGCCCGGCGTCTTCCCAGCTCAGGTGCACACAGTTCCAGTGGCACAGGTCCCCCGCGGGTATCTTTTCTGGGCAATGCCAGCAGCAAAGGAGTAGGAACATCCCAAGGGTGGGGGAAAATCATCTCTTCTTCCATTAGCTYCCCAATATCAGTGCTGATGTTAGCTGGCAAGGTTCCCATCACTCCGTTTTACCTCGATAAAGGCACTGGGTGCTTTTGGATGGGCTCCTTGGTTTCTCCACTGCTTACAGAGGAGCTCAGGGAGCCCCAGCTCATAGCTCACACAAATCTCATGGAGCCAGTAGGACCCAGGAGCTCAGCCCTCACCAAGACCCTTCTTCCACCCCCTCATCAACCTTCCCTGAAAAGCTACTTTTGTTGGCCCCACAGCAGTCCAGTTGTCTCACACACATGCACACACCTCCCACCAAACCCAACGCAAAGGCTATACGTGTGAAGCAATGGCAGCGGTGAACACGCCATGGGAAGGCCATCCTGCCGGGCTCTGACTCCTCACACAACTGCCTGAAAAGAGACTTTTTTTAAAAAAAAAAAAAAAAAAGGCAAAACTAAGGTAACAAAGAAAGTGGTGGAGCTTTAGGTTTTCTTTTATAAAAGACAAATCGTTTATTGATTCAGTCCTTCCACTTGCAACCTCTTTGGTAACAGTCATAACACTTCCAGACTGGGAGAACGCAGTGGAAAGGCCCAATTCTGACCTCTCACCATTTTCAGAGCTCAGCGACCCCTGACGTGCCTTGGTGAGAGGCCAAAAGCAGGTTTCAAAGCATGGCCAAGAACCTGGCCTCTAGGGACAACCCAAAACAGCCTACCGTGACTCATCTTGCTCATGGGTGGCCCAGAGAGCAGCCCCAGCACCCCCAGGCAGAAGACGGCTCAGGATGTGGATGCATGTTGGGCCCTTGGTGCCAAGGCTGACTGTGAGCTGTGCCCTGGAAGGCAGCTTTGATGCACCTCTTGGGATCTCCCGGACATTGGCCAACAGGGCCATCAGCAAAGCAAGACTCGCCCGTTCCTGTGGTAGGCAATGACTTGCCCCAGTTGGCCGCATACTGATGCAAACCCGACCATCTCAGCCTCCCCCTCACCACACCATCCCAAAGAGAGTAACTGCTGTACTTGGAGTTAAAGATAAACATATATTGATTACACATGGTCATAAAAAAAAAAAAAAGTAATAATAATAATACATTTCCTAGAACATTACTTAAGACGCTTCCGAAAAGCATCCAAGCTTCCCCTCCCCTCCCCGCCTTCCCTTATCTATACAGAATAAAGTGCTTCATTTAGTTTGTTCACACTAGTAGAGCCACCGATACACTCTTAACTTGGCATGTTTGGGCAACCGATACTGAATGCCGTAAAATAATACAGAGTCGAACACCAGGCATGAGAAACTAGTTTTGAGGCAAGTGCTTGGGATTTCATTCATTTCCTTCAAGTTCCATGCTACTGAGGTTGTTCTTATTCCTATTTTTTCCTTTTTTTTATTATCATTTTCTTCCTTTGCAAGTTCGACCCAACTCCTGTCATGGTTACGTGTCACTAGGCAGGGCTGCGTGTGGGGAAGCTCTCTCTGTCCGTGTGAACAAAGGGCGTCTGTCCGTCCATCCTTCCCTCTCGACTTCGGGCAAACAAAGAGTTTAATCAGTGGAGTTGTCTAGCAGCGGATGCTCGTCTCTATTGCACTGTCACAGCCGTTCCCACCCGCCGGCCGTCCATCCATCCATCACCTTCCCACCGTGCTGGGGTTATGGCTGTGGTCCGAAGGGCCAGCCGTGCCTCATGGACATTATGAGGCTAACTGGTCTCTGCTACCAGGCTCCTGGGATATATAAACCAAAAATCACCCTCCCCACATGACTCCCTCCCTCCCCAGAGTTCAAATGAAGGGGGGGGGGAAATTCAAACCCGGAGAGGTCTGGGGTTAGGCGTGTGGGCAGAGTTGTCAGCTGAATGTTGCATTGCGGCATATTCATGAACTGCATAATGGAAATCAAGCCCCTCTCCACCCTCGCGGTCTGTCGAAGAAGGGATGTGAGAGATTAAGGTGCAAGAGTTAAACAAAACAAACAAACAAAAAAAAATTAAAATAAAATATAAAAAGCTTGAAAACAACAGACCCAACTCTCCCGCCTCCTGCCCTGTCTAACCCCATGGRTGCCAACGGGGCTGACCGGGATGGATGCGGGACGAGACACTGCGCGAGCGACTCGTTTGAGCTCTTAGTACATTAACGAAAACCAGACATGAAGAGACACATCGGGGCCGAGTCAGGGTGTAGACAAAAGGGCTCGGAAGCCATGTAGGACTCCTGGGAACTGCCCAGGCCTTGGAGAGGGGAGGGAGCAGCAGGGATCTGGTTCTCCAAAGTGCTGTGTGCATGGTCACATCTCGACGTCTCCAAGTGGCTCTCCGGGCAGGCTTTCGAAGGGGATCGGACGTGGCTGGGATCAGTCGCTGGGCTTTCCGTTGGGCTTCTAGCCTCAACAAGGAGCTCTCGTCTTGCAGTGACGTCCAAGCGGGACAGGTCCTCACTGGGAGAAGATGAACCGGGACAGGGAAAGCCACCTCCAGGTACAAGGGAGCACATCTTGGCGTGGGGGTTTGCCTGGGGGAAGAAATCTACCAGCCAGGCAGGCTGATAGGCTCCATCACAGAAGATCCTACAGGCAAGGTGAGTCCTCCTCGGGGTGCAGTACTCCCACCCCACGTCAAGGCTGTGTGAGTGGAAAGAAATGCAAGGGAGTCCGAGGAGATGGGGTCTGGGAGGCAGCAGAGGAGGAGACAGCATGGACCACTCTACTGAGGCCAACACCTCCAAGGGTATCACTGAAGGCTTCTTTAAAGCAATCGTCTTCCAGTCTGGGTCATGGTCCCTTCAGAAAGCCAATGGCCCCAAGAACTGAGTGCCCACATCCCCCACAGGTGTGTGTTTGAGAAGGCTTTGCACCATCCCAATAAGCCCCAGGGTCATGGAGGAAGGAGAGCGGAGAAACCTTTGGTACCTATCTGAGAAGGTCAATATGGCAAGGCAGCTCTGCCATAGCATCCTCCCTTTGCTCAAAGCAGATGGAGATGAGGGTGAGCTCACTGGTACTGATTGCGGTGCTGGGGGTCCACAGGATCCCAGCCAACACAAGGATGAAAAGCAATTTGTTGGTCCAACATGCTAACACCCACAAGAGCAGCCAGCTTTCCAAGAGACATCAGGCATGAGGGGCACCACTCAGCAGGAGGGGACATCAGTCATCTAACCCATCGCCTCAAACAGCACTCAGGAGAACAGCAGGTGCTGCCCTGTTCCATCCTTACCAGGCTAACACTCCTGCATATCCCCGGTCAGCAAAGCTCCTGAGCACGTGGCTGAATCCTCCCGGCTCTGCAGGGACAGCCTCAACGCTGCCCAAGTGCTTTGCTGATTTGGTCCAGGAGATGAAGCACCAAGACTTCTTGCAGAGCCAGATGTGGCTCACTGTCCTCAGCACCCCGCTATCGCCCAGACTGAGGTGCAAATGGGAAAGGGCTCCTGCAGCCTGCTCAATGTCCTCTCTTCCTTCTTGCCTACCAACAGCCCCGCTCACCACCTCCTCTGTGACCTGACCCACGTCTGCATGCATCCACAGTGCTGGCCTTGGGAGCAAGGCATCAGCTGCAACACCCCACCTCTTGGCTGGCACCTCTCCGCCCATGCTGGATGCTCTGCAGCGCCTGCAGCGCTCCCAGCTCTCCCCGACCCCAAAGGGGACACTTCCCTAGGCAGGAAGACCACACAGCCAACGCACGACACCCCGGGGCAGAGCACAGCAGCGAGAGACCCAGCTTGGGCCCCAGCATCCAACAAAAAGGTAACGGCAAAGCCGCCTTCTCCTCCTCCTCCCCCAGCACGAAGCCAGCCTGAATAAGTGAAGCCAAAGACCAGCTCAACTTCAACAAGCACAACATGAAGTGCTAACCAATGCCGCAGGGCATCACCAAACCAACCACAGCCCTCACTGGTCCCCTCTGGTCACCCCAAGCCAGGGCAGGGCAACAGCTGCCAACCCCATGGGGAGAGGTAAAGGTTGGGAGAGCGACGCGGGCAACAAGCTGGAGGATGGGACATCGTCATCAGGCTGAACGCGGTCTTGCTTTAGCTCTAAACCTTGCAATGGGACCCAACCTGGAGCTCACCCATCGGTCAGGGGTTTATTCGAATTGTTAAGGCACTATTCTGGGCTGATTCTGCCGAGAAGCGGYGGCGTCCCGCTCCTCCGTCCCGGGTTGCTGCAGAGCCACCCTCCCACCGGTCCTGAGGCCATCTGAGCTCTCCCAAGGACACCTCGCCAACTCCAGAGCATCCCCAGGAGCCCAGCTCCTGCTGGGATAAGCAGAAAGGGCACATCAGAGCCCAGCTCCCTTAGGGCACCCCAAAAAGGAACTGACAGTGAGCTGCCGATGCCCCRAGATGCAAAGCTGGTGTTTGTGCTTTCGCCTATCGAGGAGGAAAACCTGTCGCGGGGAAGGAAGATGCAGCGAGGGCTGCTGAGAAGAGCAGGCTGACGGCTTTCCAATGGGGACATCTGCTCGCTCGCCGTGGGCCACCGGGGCCGGCAGACGGGACTGGCGGGGGCTCCTCTGCGGTGCCCACCTCTCAACCTCTTGGGAAAAGAGCCTGAATTGAAAGACCAGCTTTACAGTACAGGGATTCAAGCACCACTAGCTAGATTTYGGCTTATTATAAATATCAAAGCGCCGGCAGGCATTCATTCAGCTAGCGAGGGGGCACGCGACGCCAGCGAGCTCAACCCCGGACGGTGTGGCATCCTGCTCCTCCGAGCCTTGCCAGCATCCCAGCACGAAGATGAAGCCGATGCGCAGGAAGATGAAACGGAGAGCGACGCCTTTTACCTACACCCTTACGGACGGACGGCGGTTCCCCCCGCAGCATCCACGCTCCTCAGGGGGGCTTCCTCCTACTCCCCCTCTCCGCAGAGAATGACGGGTGAGAAAAAGGAAAAAAAAACCCAAAACAACCCCAAAACGAGGAAGAAGGGGGGTAGAGAGCAAGCAAAGCCTTGGGTCCCCRGGGAGGGGGGCATTCCCAAAGGGCAGAGCAGTCCGTGCGGGCGCATGGCCGGGGTGGGGGGCACCTAGTTGTTGTTCGAATTTATCCTCCCCGCGGGAAACAGGGGAGGGGGCGGTGGTAGGTGAGGAGGAGGAGGGAGGGTCTGTGGAAGGGGATGAAGCAGCGGCAGGGGCAGGGGGGAAACGCCGGGGGGCAGCGGAGCCGGGCTGGCAGCTGGTTGGGGGGCAGCTGTGTCCGAAGCCAATGGGTTGCTGACGCGGAAACATTTCTCCTTGTGGGCTTTGAGCATGTTGGAGAAGCGGAAGCGTTGGCCACAGACGTCGCAGGGGTATGGCTTCTCGCCCGTGTGGGTCCGGCGATGCCGCTTCATGTTGGGGCGGCTGGTGAAGCTCTTCCCGCAGATCTCGCAGATGTAGGGCTTCTCGCCTAAGGATGGGGGAAGACGGATGAGAAGCCGGTGGCTGAACCGTTCCCCTCCCCCCCAAAACCCCATCCTGCCATCCACCCAAAGATGCTACCCCCATCCCATTGCTCGTCCCCCCAGGGTGCCCACCTGCAGGGGCTGGGGGCAAGGCAAGCAGCTCTTACCCGTGTGCGTCTTCATGTGCTCATCGAAGTACTGCTTCATGTTGAAGTCCTTGCCGCACCACTGGCACATGAACTGCTTGTGGCCGATGTGGATGCTCATGTGGGAGCGCAGCTGGTACTTGTACTGGAAGCGCTCGTTGCAGTTCTGCGGGGGCAGAGAGGCAGATGAGCTGTTGATGAGCACCCAAAACACCCCTCACATCCCCCCCAAATAGAATCATAGAATCAYAGAATGGTTTGGGTTGGAAGACACCTTTAAAGGCCATCTAGTCCAACCCCCCTGCCTTGGGCAGGGACATCTCCAACCAGATCAGGTTGCTCAGAGCCCCGTCCAACCTGACCTTGAATGTTTCCAGGGASGGGGCATCTACCACCTCTCTGGGCAACCTGGGCCAGTGTTTCACCACCCCCAGCGTAAAAAATGTCTTCCTTATATCTAGTCTAAATCTACCCTCTTTTAGTTTAAAGCCATTCCCCCTTGTCCCAAATCACCAGCATGTTGGAGCAGCGCAGAAATCACTTTCTGCCCCCCCCAAAAAGAACTCAAATAAATGGCTTTTCGAGACATACTCAGCCAGGTTTGCAGGCTGGATGGGCTTGGTGTGGGATGCAAGGTCCAGGCACTGGACAGAGAGATCCTGGTGTTGGCCACCAGTTTCATCATAGKTGGTGGGACCCTCAAACCAGGAGGGGATGCAAAGTTTGGGAGAGRGGGGAGCATTCCTACAGCTGTGCTGGCAAAAAGCACAGGGAAAGCCCCAAGAAGTGGAAGATCTTTCCCCAAATCAGTGTTTTTGTGCCCGTTTGAGAGGACTCGGGGTGGGGGGGGACACAGGACCCTACCTCACATTTAAAAGGCTTTTCCCCAGAGTGCTGGAGCGAATGGACCTTGAGGGACATGCTGCGCTTGAAGGACTTCCCGCAGGTCTCGCAGGTGAACGGCATGTCCTTGGTGTGAGCTGAAGCGGAGAGGAGCAGGGTCAGGCRCCCTCCCCGCACCCCGAGCATCCATCTCCCCAAGTCCCGGCTGCCGCTCCCAATGTCGGCACCCAACCTCAGCAAACCCAAAGCCATCTCGGGAAGATGCACGGCAGCAACATATCAGGTACTCCCCTAACTGCCTGCCAAACCCCCCTTTTTTCGGATCTCTTTGGTGCCTGCAAGCCCCAGGGACTTGACCACTGTTGCCATCTGCAATTTGCTTTTCAAAGCCTGGCGCTGGCGCGGTCTGGTCCTCTTTTACAAGGGAAGGATGGTTACACTTCAAACCCTCCTTTGATCACTTCTGAGGTCTTTTTTTCTGGTTAAATAAAATAAATGAGCTTCCCCAGCGCCATGCCCGATTGCTCCAAACCCAGCATTGAACAGACATACGTTCAGCATTAAATACCGGGCCAAGTTTCAAGGCCCCTGCGTTGACGTGAGAAAGCTCACCCAAGAGTAAGCACAGCCCTAAACTCCCAACACGACAGTGACAAAAAAACACCCTTCATTGCCAAAACGATGGATGAACACCCCTAACGAGATCTCCCCGTGGCACCGGCGCCTCCCGCACTCACCAACCATGTGTTTGCGCACGTGGGCCATGGTGTAGAACTTCTTCTCGCAGATCTCGCAGGAGAACTTCTTCTCGGCATAGCCATGGACAATCTTGTTGTGCTCGTGGAGGGACCAGAGCTTCTTGAACCCCTTCCCGCACGTCACGCACTGCAAGGAGAGAGGGGATGGGTAGGGAAGCAGAAGAACGTGCCCAGGCATCACCAGCATTTTCGTTTTACCAGGCTACATCAGCTTCACCCATTGAAAGGGAACATCACTATGAAACCTACAGCTAAGATATCAAAAACCCTAACGACCAGCAAGTCTGCTACAGACTTTGTCACTTCAAAACCTCCAAAACTCAAACTTCTATCCATCGGATGAGGAAGGGACAATAACTTTCCAGGGAAGGACGTGGCATCTCCATCAACGGATGTATTAGGACTTGCATAAACAGCAGCTCACACACCAAAGCCCTATTCCCAACTGGGGATTTTATTGCTGCACACAATGAAGCAGTTACATAAAAAAAAAAAAAAACCCAACCCTCTGTGCATTAGAAGGCTGCAAAGAATATAGGAACAAGGAGAAGCCCAAGCCAGGGCAGCACAACTTCAGTCTTCAGCAGATGTTATGGATACTTTACCACTGAATGAGTTCTCCAAACATATCCAAATGGACCAAAACGGAGCCAAAAAACAGTCCATCAGCACAAGCAGAACAACGTGATGTGCAAAGTCTCCCCTGAGAAGTTATGGTAGAGATTTGCTTCAGCTCCAAGTTCAATGTTTCTTGGAAAGTTCCCAGGAAAAGCTCCAACTTCAGCATGAGATCAATTCGGTGCTTGGGGAAACACGAGAGAGCGAGGTCCGCATGGGAAACCGTTGCTGAAGCGGGGGTACAGCTGGCAGCACCCAGCCGAGGACGCTGCCAGGAGCCAAGAGACACTCCTTCCCCTTCATCTCCCCATGACTCATCTTCCTCTTGGCCAACAGGCATAAAACCATCCCTTCTCCTCGCAGGTGCATTGAGAAAATACTTCATGCCTTGGAGGCATCTAGCAACAGCACGGCTGAGTGGTACCAGTAAGCCCAGGGGGGATTTCCCAGCAGGGCTTGAAGCAGTGCAGGCAGCACAGCCTCCACCTTCTCCTACCCAGAGTAACAGATGCTTGTTGATGGGCTTCAACCAAATTTTGCACTGAATGAGGCTGTGATACCATGGAAAATATAYAATTATGCCATGTAGTCACAGTATCTTCCTATATATATTTATATTTAGGTGCCTGGGAGGCAAAATTAGGGTCAGAGAGGCATTCCCAACACTAGTCTTCTTCATATTGCCATGCTTGAGTATCAACATGAGTAGTCCTCCGAGTTTCACTGTTCCTAAGTAAATAYTTCCATGGATCAGAACAGTTTTATTTCTGCTTTAAGAGACATTTCAGGACAAATTCAGGACCAGAGCCTGTTGTAAAAGACACATCAATATCCATTTTCTCCACCTAAAATGAAAGAGGCTGCAGGGGAATTTTAAAATTAAGGGTAGAGAGGAAACAGCAGATGTAGGAAAGCCCCCGGTCTGGGACCAAGCACCCTGGAGGGCTCAGCCCTGTGTCCTCAGTTACCACAAAAAAGCATCACTCAAAAATGTGGAAGTAACCTCCAAACAAGGGAAAAAAAATGAGAAGATAAATTCTTGCAAGTTAAGAGGAAAACCATACTGAAGCTGGCCAAGAAAAGAGTTTGAGAAACAACCTGATAAAGCAAAGGATGAATTGTTTTTCAGGCGGCAGAGGCAGGATACCTGCTACGGAGTCCACGGGGCCACGGACGGTGATGGGAAATGATCACAGGGAGGGAGATGAAGCCCAACACCTAAAGCATCATGGATGAAATTTGGAGACAAAGCAGCAAAAGAAAGCAGCAGACCTGAACGGGGTAAGAGGGACGGTGCCTCCAGGGATCTGGTTAAAAAACAAGTAATAAAGACTGTCCATTATAGGTACAGAGTTGAAAAAACTCCCTTTTCCATCCAGCTATAATTCCATGGTATATTGATAAAGTTATTCAACATTATCAGAGCAAATGGAGTGAATTTGGCTATTTGTAAAATTAAAAACGCTTAACTAAGTGAGAGGTAATGATCCATGTTTTCCGCAGAGGGAGGTCACCGCATGGGCAGTTGCGGTTCATCCTATTCAGAAATGACCTGAAAAAGGGATAAAAAGGGGGGGGGGGTGGTGGTGGAAAAGGCAGTGAGGTGACAGTCCCACGTTATCCATCAGGAAAGCAGATGAGCCTGAACAAATATTCTGGGAAAACCCATTTTTAATTGCACAGGCTTTACAACAGGCTCCAAAACAGCCACCACCACGCAGGTATCGGAGCTACACTCATCCATTCTGGGAAAAAGCGTCCAAAAAAAGCAACCTCAGGGCTGTGAATTTTTCAGGAAGATGCACCAAAAAGCCAGCGCGGGCAGCGGCTCCTTCACCCTCTCGAGCCAAGACCGCTCCTGCCTCCGTATTCCCCACACGCCCTAACGCTGAGATCTGCTTCATCGCCCATTTTATTTGGGGTGCCATCGGCGAAGGGCTCCAGTAGCACTTGGGTTGCGTTACCTTCATCTAGGAGAGCTGCAAGATCATTTAAAAATCCGGTCGTGGTGGGAAGGATGATGGGTGAAGACTCTCCAGAAGCAGTTGTTTTTTTAATTAATAGTGGCAGCGTCATGCAAAACAGCTTGTTGGGGATTAGGAGATGGGTTGGAGGGGTCTGCAGGAACGCACACGTTTGCTGCTCCAATGGGATGCCTACCTATCCCCCCAAAACTGCACTGATCTATTGGAGTCAATTTGCAAACACAGATGAGGATCTCGTTAGCATTAGGCAAAGGACACATCAAGCCTGAGCCACGCATGGATGTCAAACGCGTTCGGAAATTTGCTAATACGCAAGCTAAAGAGCACAAAAGGCAGATTAAAACCATTTTAACTCATGTCAGCAAATCTTTGAATTAAGCTAAATTGGTTTCAGCCTGGGTGGGAACGGCTGGAGTATGTCTCCATCAGGGGCTCGCAATGTTTTATCCAGATTAACTGAATAAACTCAAAGAAAAATAACTCCTCAAAAATTACTCCATGTTTCCACCCGACTGGCCAAGGGGAAACCACAGTCCCCCAGCACAAATCCTCCGGTCCCATGCCACCATGGGACCCTCCTGAGCCTGAATACAAGTCACGGGTGAAGCAAGGTTCCCCCCCGTCTGCCATGTGCCACCCACAATATCAAAAATATCATTTGAGCATGAGCCCATCCCATGGTGTAGCTGGGTGGGATGTCCTCCCTGGTGGGTGGGATGTCTTCCCCCATTGGGATGTCCTGTCATGGTGGGATGCTCCTCCTTTGGTGGGATGTCCCTCCCTGGCGGGATGCCCCACCCCTTGGTGGGATGCTCCCCCCTTGGTGGGACGTCCATCCCCTGGTGGGACGTCCCCAGGGCTGGCTCACCTGGATGTTCTTCTCGCAGTCGGTCTGGTGGTGCAGCAGCAGCTCGCTCTCCAGCAGGAAGCGTTTGCCGCACTTGTCGCAGATCTGCATGCGGCTGTGCGTGACGTTCATGTGCTTCTCCAGGTACCAGCGGTTGTTGAAGACCCGGGGGCACTTCTTGCAAGGGTAGTGCTGCTTCTCCTCCAGCTTCACCTTCTGGCCCAAACCGTCCTGCTCCTTTTTCCTCTTCCTCCCTCGCTGGCCTTCCTCTTCCTCCTCCTCCTCCTCTTCCACCTTGGCCATCTCCTGGGACCTGGTTGCCATGGCAGGTTTGGTGGCTTTGGACGCCCGGCTGCCTCTGCGGGGCTGCCCACCCTTTTCCCTTTTCACCTCCGACGCGTCTTCATCGTCATCGTCATCGTCCTCTTCTTCCGTCGTCTCCTCCAGGTCTTCCTCCTCACTGTGCTCCTCCTCCTCCTCCTCACCCACCTCTGCATCYTCCTCCTCTTCCTCCTCCTCCTCCCCTTCCTCATTCTCCTCCTCCCCATCCTCCTCCGTATCACGCCCATCACCGTCAGGCCGCCCCATCACGGCCGCCTCGCTGGCGGCCGCCTTCCCCTCCATGCCCTTGGAGACATTGAGGGTCTGGTTGTTGAGGTTCACCTCCACGATGATCTGCTCCCGGTTGTACGAGCCCTGGCTGTCCAGGTCCTCCTCGGACTCTTCGCCTTCCATCTTACAGACGGCGCCCGGACCACCATCCTTCTCCTCCTTGTAGTACTGCTTGGCTGGACCAGGGGGGAGTGTCCCACCACCTGCTCCATCCTCTACCCGCACCGAGTAGGGGTCATTGCCCTCCCGGGCGTAGATCTTGGGATGGGGGGCGTCCACCTCCTGCTTGATCTCGCAGTAGTAGGGCGGGGGTCCGGCGCAGCCCTCAGCGGGCAGGGCCATGTCGGCGGCCAGGCTGAGCGAGCGGGTGTCAAGGAGGTCCTGGCAGGAGGAGGCGATGTTGTTCATCTGCAGCACGGCGGCCGCGTTCAGCACATCCTGCACATTACAGGAGTTGACAAGGAGCTTGGAGGTGTAGATGAAGTTGAGGATCTGCTGGAGGCCCTGCGAGGTGAGGGCCTCCAGCGAGAGCTCCACGCGCTGCAGCTGCTTGTTTTGGGTGAAGAGGGAGTGGAAGAACTGGCTGTAGGCCGCCAGGACCCCCTTGTGCGCCGGGAAGATGCTCTTGTGCTGCACCAGCACGATGTCCACGTCGCACAGGTCCGGTTGAAAGAGGCGCTGCTCGTTCAGTCTGTCCATCAAACACGTGAAGTGGAGGGCTACATCCTCCACCAGGGAGTACTCAGCCGAAGGGTAGTCAGTCGTTTTTTCGACTATCAGCTGTGGGGAGGAAAGAAATAAAACCATTCAGGAGGGCTCTCTCCCCAGGAAAACACCTGCCCGGCCATGCCACCCATCCCTGTCCATGCATCCCAAGTCAAAGAAGCCAACTGAGAAGCTCCACTGCCAGCCCGAGCTTGGAGATGCCAACCAAGAAGCTCCACCATCAGACCCAGCTTGGAGACGCCAACCACGAAGCTCCACCACCAGCCCCAGCTTGGAGACGCCAACCAAAAAGCTCCACCGCCAGACCCAGCTTTGAAACACCAAGAAGCTCTACCACCAGGCCCAGCTTTGAGACACCAACCAAGAAGCTCCACCACCAACTTGAGTCCGGGAGACTCAACCAAGGAGGAGAAAGCCCAATGAAACGACAGGCCAAGGCCATACGAGCACCCACTGACATCCCTTCAGCCTGGGTAGGAGGTACCACAGCCACCCCACCACCAAGGAGGTCCAAAGCCTGGCTCAGCTGTCCACACTCTCACGGAGGAGATGTCATGCAGGAGAGGGGATGCCTTGACCTCCTGAACCAGATGGAGACCCTGGGGGCACATTTGCCCCACGCAGGAAGCCAATTTTAGGCACCAGCTGAGATTTAACCCCCTAAATAGAAGGAAATTCGGATTTTAAACCTCCCTGCTTCTACAAGATAATTATATAAAACACAATATCCTCTAATATTTGCCGAATTATGCCGCATGCTCTGACTCACATTAGCAGCTAACTCGCTAGCTGGATTCACTAGGATGATTTATGCGCTTTTTTAATGCCCATTTTAAATCGCCTGGGGAAAGGCACTACCTGGAAAAATTCAAATCAGGGAGCAGCATCCCCAGGCTGGGAAATGCTGYGACTGCCAACACTCCCCAGGCTGCGTTTGCTGGATATTTAATTTAGCTCGCATGTATTTAGCGTGGTGCAGACTACCCCTGGATGTTCATCACCTCTCCTGGGGATACCTGAGCCCCAGGATGGGTTTGCCAGCTGCATCCCAAATGCAAGGGATAGCTCACGCCCTAAATCCTGCGCCCTGTATTAAAAGCAGGTGGGATACCCCCTTTCCCTCTACTTCCCTTTGGCCTTCTGCACTGAACTCCCAATTCATGGATGGAGACCGATCTGGCCACGTTAACGTTCTCTTTCCCCACCATTGAGGGATGTGACCAAGGACGTGGTGCAGGACAGCGGCAGAGATGGAGGGTTCAACCTGCTGGGTTTATTCTGCACCTCCTACTCCGAAAAGAGTTTCTCAGCTCCCATTTTTTCTGGGACAAACGGCAGCTCTTGATCAACACATGAATTCCAGCAAGACATGTTTTGTTT
>JAYKAV010001311.1:1036635-1047157 GCA_035582835.1 Phoebastria nigripes | reverse complement strand
TTTTTTTTTTCCTCCTCCTCCTTCTCTTCTTCACCTCATCCTGCCCATCGCCATGTTAGCCCCTTTTAGGAAGACGGAGGAATGCGGAGCGGCGGCGGCGGCGGCTCCGGCTGCCAAGAGCCCGAGGGCCGCTGATTGGAGCCGCCGCATCAGATGGGGCCGCGGCTGCCCCTTTAAAGGGACAGGCTCCCGCCGCCGCCACACCGCCCACGCGCGGCCCGCCCCACGCGCGACACCCCCACCCCCCCCCACCCTCACCCCTTTCCCCTCTCCCCGCACCCCATCCTCGGGTTACAGCCGCGTCTCCGGCACAGCATCCCCCGGGAGCAGCCTCTGTACCCCACTGGGGGAAACTGAGGCACATGGAGGGTGTCGTCGTCCCCCCTCCCCCCCACCACCCAAAAGAAGAAAAAGCAAGGCTTTTGGGGGCATAAAAACCCAATTTGGGGAGTTGTGGGGTAACATCGGTTTTATTAAAAAGGGGGATTTTTGGAGCGCTCTCCTGCTGTGGGGAGGAAATGGGGATCCCCCCACAGGCAGAGGCAGATTGGGGGGGGGGGTGTTAAGGCACATTTGGTTTTAGGAGGGCGGTCTGGTGCGTGGCCGTGCTGGGGCTCCCCCCAAATCCCCTCAGGCCCTGGGATGTGAAGCGTGGGGCACAGCCAGCCCCCAACCCCCCCACCCAAAATAAAGCAGGGCTCCATTATTTTGCCCCCAGCTCTGCTTGGATCTCCCCGATGCTGAGCAGGGGGGGTGGGTTTTAGCATCCCAATGCCCCCCAGCCTTGGCCGGGAGCTGGGTCCCCCCAAAACCCTCATGCTGGGGACCGAAGGGGCAAAGCTGGCGCAGCCCCAGGGTGTCCAGGAAGGCACCATGCAGGGTCCCCACGGTGCTCCCACGCCTCTGACACCCAGACAGGCTCTGCCTGTTGGCGCTGGGCTCTACCAGGGCAGGAGAAGACCCATGAGGCACCCAACCAAGGCTCATCGGGATGGTGACCACCTCCGAGACCCATTTCTGCCTCCACTATTCGTGCAGACACCATCCAAAATGTCAAGGGCAAATGAATCTCCTTCTACCACCTAAAAGCAGAGAAACACAACAGCTTCACCAGGCATCGGCCATCCGACAGCAGGGCTGGGGGCGTCCCCGGAGCCCCTGGGCTGCTCCATCTTCATCCCACCTTCCCGGCTCTTTTCCTTTTCCTAACCACTCCCTTTTGCAGACATAAATGTGGTAACGTCTTGCACTTGTTTAGACTCTGCTTTGGTTGCCGTGCGCAGTAACTTCTTCCAGATGTGTACAGCTCTTTGCATAATGTTGCCGTAGCCACGTCCTGCCTGCGCTGGGTTTATTTAATATATATTTTTTTTTTTTTAACGCCCTTTCTTGCTCTCAAGCCTGCTCCGCTCTATAGGAAAAAATCCTGGCCGACGCCACCAGCACCTCTCCCCTATCAGAAAGCTTTTTGTGAGATGAGTGTTTGGCCCGTCCAGCATGTCTCCTACCCTGGAAACATTTCCAAAAGCAACATAAGCTCCTGGAAAACACCCGGCTGACACACAGCCAGCGCCGGGGTGAGGGCGAGATGAGGCCGGAGGTGGGAGCCAGGGATTTAAGCTCTGCTCCAGAGCCCAAATCCCTGTGGCATCTTCATGGACATGGCAGAGGGGACCAGGGAGCTCCAGAGCTTGGAGCCCTCGTAGCTCTGAAGCACGCAGGTCTGCAGGGACAGGCAGGGATGGTCAAAGCCCTGATGCCACTCTGGTGGGCTCACCATGAGGTCCTTGCCTTTTGGGGGATGCTGAGCCCACCTCTCACATGGAGACCTGGTCCTTGCCAGCCACGGTTTTTCCTTCCTGATGTGGGAGAAGCTGTTCCCGCAGTGGCCGTTGCCACCAACGCAAGGGGAAATGTCCTGGAAGGGGCACAACCAATGACACATTTGGGTGAAACACTTTATTTGACAAGAGTGTCTACAGCAACGTTCCTAAGAGACAAAACACACGTGGTTTCGTTGGCCATAACTACCCATGGGCTCACGTGGAATTTGATGAAACAAGTTCCCAAAGCTCCCAGCAAATCCCATCCAACCCAGTTTGGTGGGATCCCACCCAATCTGGTTCGGTGGCTTTGCTGTGTAGGACAGGCAAGTTGGTCTTGTGTGTGACCGATGAAGCGCAGGGGCTGTCCTAACCCGCCTAGGCCACCTCTTTTTCTGCTCCTCATCCCACCATGGGCCAAGCAGGGTAAGACTAAGATGCTTCCGCATAGGTTAAGGTTAATGGGGCACATGGACAACTGATGTCTCGTGGGAGCTTTTTTCTTCAACTGCGGGGATTTCTGACAGGGGGTAACTCCAAGCTCTCGGTGCCTTCATGCAAAGATCTGGAAGGTCTGGAGTCTTCTTGGGAGATGGCTCTGCCATATCTTGCATAGACACAGCACTGGGGAGAATGACCAACGAAAGGGTAATGGGGGTCCAGCTCACCATAGAGGGATCTGGGGGTCCGGAGTTCAGTTCAGTCACTGTTAAGGATCAGGTTCTCCAGCAAGAGGGAAGCTCTGGAGAAACTGGTAAATGAGGAGCACATGGAGGGAGACCCTGGTGACACAGGAGAAGTGTTAGGTCTCCTTGCTGCCTCTTTCCAGCAGTGTGGTGCCCACAAAAGGGACACCTCCTGTAGCTTTCCCTCTTCCTTTCTCTCGCTGGGCCATGAGGTAGCAACCCAGTGACTCCACAAGGTCATAAGGGGTCATAAAATGAAGGACCAGCCACAACAATACAGGGACTGGAAAACATTTAGGGAAACCAGGAGAGGTTCATATTTCCTTGGTATAACTGATCCCTGATATTTCAATTTGCATTTCCATAGCTTCGGTCTTCTTCAAGAGAAGCGTCAGCAAGGACAAGGGACAAGAAGCAAGCCGATACCCTGTAATAGCTCAGACAGCTTTGAGTTTGTGAGGACCCACGCAAGAGCCTGGAGGTATTTAAGATGCGTAGACGTGGCGCTTAGGGACATGGTTTAATGGTGGACTTGGTAGTGTTAGGTTAATGGTGATCTTAAAGATCTTTTCCAACCTAAAAGATTCTATGATTCTATGAAGAACCAAGTGGACCTGGAAGGGTATCTCTGAGGTGGTACCATGTCCTCTCACTTGCTCTGCCTGCCTGGGCTGGATTCACTGCTTTAAGTGCAACAACCGTGCTCTGCTGAGCATCTTCTGTAGGCTGAAAGTCCCACAGATAGATGCTCCAGGAGATGGTGAGATGCRCTTCCTTGGTGTCCACCCTTCCCGAGCCAGTGCTGAGGCCCCAGCATGTCAGGGCATATGTGTGCTTGGGTAGAGCAGGAGGTGGAAGAGCCCTCCAGATTGCCATGGCCTCACCCATGGGACATAAGATGGAGGCTGGGGACATGGTCAAGCCTTTGGGGATGTATCATGGGCTTGGCAACTGGTTTCCACTCAGTAGCTGGTTTTCTGAGCAGGCGTACAGATCATGGAAAAGAAGGGATCAAATCAGGCCAAGAGAGAGAGAAAGAAAAAAAGAATAGGGAAAGCAAGAACGTTCCTGGAGGCTCTCTGGCCTCTCTCCCTCCAACCTCCTGAGAGGAGAAGGAGGAGGAGGAGGAGGAGGAGGAGGAGGAGGAGAGAGACTAAACAAAAGGCACAAGAATAGAATGAGCCAAAGCAGCATTAACACGAGGATTGCAAGGTCCCAAGCAAGCAGCATCGTGATGCAACAGGGCAGGCCCCTTCCCAAAAGCCCGTCAGCTTTCGGAGGACCCGGGGGTCCTGCAGAAAATGCTGCCCTTTTATGGCCAGGCGAGGAGGGCCGTGGCGCAGGAGCCTGCCCTACTAAGGGAAAATGTCTCCCACTTAGTGTTTGCAATGAGAACACCCACAGCGTAAGTATAGACAAGCTCTCAAAGGACGACTGAAATACTGCTGCTTCGTGTTGACCCCAATTCTTCTTTTTTTTTTTTTTTTTTTCTTCCCCTCCCCTTTTTGATTTCTCATTTCTGCCTCCAAACTGGGAAAACATAATAAATTAAAAAAAAAAAAAGAAAAGTGATTATTCAGGCAGGGCTGGCTGGTTTCAGGTGACACCCTCACATCACGATGTGGGGAATCAGGTTCAGAAAGGTTGTCTGAGGACACGGGTGAAGCCCCTGAGCAGGCAGAACCTTCGTGCAGAGGACGGTCTCCTTCCCGCAGGCAGCTGCCGGCAGGCGAGCGGCGGCCGAGCCGGTGTTTATCCTCCCCTGTGCGGCGGAAGGGCTGTGATCCAAGCCGGGAAAGACGTCGTTACTCTACTCTTAAACACGACGGCGTGTGCCAAGTTCATCCATCCGCCACTGCAAATCACAGCCCGGGCTGACCCGGCATTTCGCTGCCCGAGAGGGAGCCACCACCTCCCAAAGCTGCAAAATACACCTTATCCCGGTGTTTTCCTTTTGAGGGATCACAACTCCACCGGGAATAGCTTTTTCTCTTTGGTTGGTGGATGCAGGGAGGGGAATCCACATTGCAAATAAGACCCTGATCCGTCAGAACGTTCAGTGAAGTTGTATTTTCTGTATTTTTCATGCACCTAGTAATTTGTCCACCCACTGGTATCTGCTAGATCCAGCAGCAGCCAGGTTTTAATTCTCAGAGGAGCTCGTATTGGATTCCAGGTCCTGTTTTCTACCACTTTGGTAATAAWCAGGTTTAATTTTCTATGTGGTGATGCCAATATTAGGAAGTTTACTTTCAACCCTTGCGTTACAGCACAGTGATGAGAAGATCCAAGCATTAAGAAAAATTGCTTGGAGGAGGAAGGTGGAGACCCCCCCCTCCAGATTCCCTGCAAAATATTTAGCTTATTTTACCCCTAGAAAAAGAAATCGTAGGATCATGGATTTATGTTGGAAGGGGTCTCCAGAGCTCACATGGTTCAATGTCTTGCTCAAAGCAGGGGGTTTCTCATCTTTTTATTTCCTCACTGTTCTCTCAGCGCTCAATCCAAGGATGTGGACCAAAGAGGAGCCTTAACCCGTATCATTCACAGCCCAAACACCTGCCCTGCTGCTGAACATCAAGAAAGACTTATTGGGTACCAAAACCCATAGCGAGGTGAGGCTGCGATGTGTCTCTTGGCGCTGCCTGGCTCAAGCGTGGCTTCAGCATCTTTGCACCTCTTGCGCGGTGTCGGTGTTGACAGACATCAACTCATTAGCAGTGGGACTCGTTAGAATCGGTGCTGCAAAAACACAGCACCAGAACTGGTGCCTTGGGGTATTTTTTCCAGGTGGGTCACCTAAACGTGTTATAAGGGAGGAGAACATGGTGCAGTTGGCGTCACCCTGCTTTTTGAGCTGGTTCTGCTTGTCCCTGGCATGAGTTACAACAGAGGAACAGAGCATTGCCAGGTCTTCGTTTTGGGGGAAAATGGCTTATTTTTAGCGTTACTTAACTGCAGGTTTTAAGATCGAGGCCTCTGCACTGGATGCATCAAGCAAGCCGAGCCAAGCAAGCCAAGCCAAGTTGTCCTCGCTGCTGTTGCGTTGGAGAAACAATCTCTATTAACAACTCGACTTGGCCGTTTCAACATTTTGGGGAAAGAAATATTTTTATTCTCCCACCAGGCCTTTCTCCAGCCATTATTGGCTACTGCTTTCCTGGATGAACGATTTAACTCCTGTTATGTTCAGGGCACTGGACAAAAGTAAATTCAATAAAATTTAACCTTTTTCATGAAAAAGCACGTGGATTCTATGTTCTACGTGGGAAAACCATAGGATTTTATAAATATTTTTTTTTTTTTAAAAGCCCTTGACAAGACCATTGAAGAAACTAAGTTGCCACTGCAGAAAAGGTCCTTTTATTGCTCGAAAGCTAGTTAAAAGACAAGAAGCAAAAGGTAGGGCTTTAACGGTTACTTTTCAGGATGGAAAAGAGTCCATGGTGTGGTTCACCAGAGACCGAGTCCGGGGTTTTTCAACATCCTCATCAGCAATCTGGAGGAGTAAGAGCAGACCCACGTCTCCACGGCTGCAGGTGAGCTCTTCCAAGGTCATCAACTGCCACACCGATGGCAAGCAACTCCAGAAGGCTCTCAAAAAAAGAAAAACCAGAGAAGAAAGTTTCAGATGAGCTTTGGTATAGAAATACGTAAAGTCTGGAGGAAAAAAATTCTAAACCACGCTTGTGCAATGCTGAGGTTGGAACCAGCAGCTAGAGCTGAGATCTTGGATTGCCACCAGCAGCTCTCTGAAATCGCTGACTCAACGTGCGGCCAAGGTGTGTTCAAGGTGGCAGCCAAAAAAAGCCAAGAAATTGTTATTTCTCTGCCTTCCCTGAGCACGTCCAAGGCTCAGGGGATCACCTTGCTGTTGCAGAAAACCCTGGTGCATCTGCATTTTGAGTACGGTGTAGCCCTGATCTCCAAGAGGAGTACCATGGTGTTGGAGAAGCAGAAAGAAGAACAACTCAAATGACTGGTGGGATGGAGCAGCTGCTTTACAAGGCGAGATGAAAAGGTCAGGACCCTTCAACCTGGAGAAGGGAAGGCTGTTGGGAGCTTACGAGCAAGGCGCAGCAAATCAAAACTATTACTCAAAGGAGTAGGAGATCAGTTTAAAACAACTAACAAAGTCCTCCTTCAGTCAGCAGGTTGCCMCAAGAACCATTAATAGATTCAAAGAAGGGTTGAAGAAATTTACGGGCAATAGATCTGCCAACAGATACTAGAGGGAATGGGGCGGGCTGGTACCCACCAACACCCACGATGCAATGATTGCTGATGCTGGGAGAGCAGAGGGGARTGAACTGAAGATATTTTGCCTTGCATGTTCTTCTGAAAAATTATCTCCTGTCGCTGCTGGAAAAGAGTATTAGGCTAGATAAACTTATATGAAAATGGGGCAGTTTACTGGACCGGATTCTCCCCAATCCAGTGAGATGTGCTTAGATTACTACTGATCACCTCTAGACTTCATCAAGAACAAGCAATAAGCTTCAGTCCTTATCCAATCCGTAGCTAACACGTACATTAAGTGGTTCCTGAGTTGCGTCACGCAAACTTGAAGACCGAATTTCTGCRACAGCTCAGAAACGCTCCGGTGTCACCTACAAGTCACGTTCACAGCGCAGCGATGGGTTTGCTTGTTGACGAGCCAGGTGTGAAAGCTGCATAGGTCTTCCCAGCACGGGGCTTGCAGTTCAAAGGCATCTTTACATATCAAAGGATAACGCGGTAAGAAACAGCATTTCATTAGTCAGGAAGTTATAAATTGATATCTTGATTGAAATAATTATCAAGAATTACAGGAAATACCCAGAGATGCATTTATATTCAAGAAAGTCTCCGGGGATTAGGAGAAATTTGCCCCAAATAGGAGTTTCTGTTCAGGAGTGGGATGCAGCACGTCCAAATGAAGTCCCACCTCTCAGACCCACCACATTGCTCCTGCCTGATGGCTTCGGTCCTTGTTTCCGAGAGCTCAGTGGGACGCGGGGGAGTCGAGAGCAAGTAAGTGCTAGATATTAACTGCTTCTCCTATATCAGCCTCCAAGTTCACTCTAACTTTTACTGATTTTCTTAGAAAAAACCCATATTCTTACTTTTTTCCTTAGATAATCTCGAGTCGGGAATGATTTTTAAGACTGGTGCTTGGTGGAGTGGCAAAGCAGATACATGTGAACTGCATTAATTTCAAAGCACCTCTGGCTTTTCGGTCCCTGGAATCCACGGGGAACCTTTCCATCACGATAGGGGTATAAATTGGTAACATGAAAGCCAAGAAGCCATCTTATTCAGTAAATACTCATATACAGAAAAACCAGTGAATTTTCCTCCCCTGCCTAAGCCATGGAAAATAATCCCCCAAATAAAAACATTTCCAGGGTGAAGATCACATAGAAATAGTCTGATTTATATTAGTGCTAAAGCAAAATATTAAATGCTGGTATCTGTGCTGGTATCCTCGATTCAAGGAGGATGCAGAAAGATATTCAAGCAGAGAAGGTCACAGGGATGAAGTGGAGACCTGGAAAAGATGGCTTGGGGTGAAAAGTTCAGAGAGCGTGCGCCGTCACTCAGTTTTTCAAAGATAAAGTTACAGGGGGGATTAGAAACACGGTCTCCGAGGGCGACTATGGAAAACAAGCAAYGGGGACCTTCAGCCAAGGTTTTCTAAGACCCAACATCCAGAAGCTCAAGTCAGCCAAGCTGAAGTTCAAATTAAATTAAGACGYCAGCCCTTGCACACAACCCCGCGTCCCCAGCGCGGCTGCGCTGGCGTGGCTGGAAGAGGAAAGATGGCAGGGACGGATGACACGGAGCTGGAGGAAAGCAGTGCTGGAAGGAGGGAATATTGCTCGGAGAAGTTATTTATGATCCGCCGGGAAACCGAAGAGATACACAGCCTGGGAGTCCTTGGGGATCTGTCCCAGGCCTGGTACTGCTCAAAATATTTTTTTTAATAATTACTTGCATGAATAGAAAATTTGCTTCTTACAGCTGCAAACGATACCAAGCCGGGAGGGACTTCAAGTACTTTGGAGGATGGGCTGGAACTTCAAAACGATATTGAGACACTAGAGAAATAGCCTGGAAAAAAGAAAAAAAAGAAAAAAAAAACCAAAAAAAAACCAGGCTGCAATTTAGTAGAAACAAAGGGGAAAACTTGCTGCTTGTGTAAGAATAGTTGAGCTGCGGAGCACAGCCCAGGCAGGGAGTGGGTGAGCCAGGACGTTGCCTGCAGGACACGTGGAGCGGTGCTTTAGAGCCGCATGGCACCGTGAAGCCTCGGCTGGAGTATGTTGTCTGCTTGGGTATGGTGATTTGGGGAGGTTATGGGCTGGTGGTAGAGTCCAGGAGATGGTCAGATCTTAGAAGTTGCAAAAAAATCCCAAAAAACCCCAAACAAAAACCACAAAAAACCCCAATACCCCCCAAATCCAAAGGACCTGGAGCTATTTAAGTCCAGAGAAGATCAGATTTGGGCAAGAGCTAGTACAACCCTTTTAGAAATATTTAAGGTGGTCTTTTTCCTTCTACTTAAATATTGAAGTAGAAGGAAAAAGGTCATTCTCTTCCTCTCTAACTGCGAGAAGTAGCGATGGGCTAAGTGGCAGCAAAGGAGCTTTAGTTTAGCCATCAGAAAATATATATTTTTTTTTTTTTATCGTGTGGATAGTTCAGGCAATTTTGGTTTTGGCACTTCAACTGCTGAATCTCAGTGCCGGCAATTTTTTTTACAGATAGGTTGGATAAGAACTACTGCGTTTTTATACAGATAAAAGTTGATCCTGCCTCTGGGGAGGAGGAAATGGTGCTGAAAAAGTCCCTTTTTGCTCTGTTCTTTGGCAAAAATGTTTTCTGAAAGRCGTTGGTTTGAAACCATTGATAGAAATGAAGGATGATCGTGGAATCTGTGCGGTTCCCTACAGGAAGCCTATAGGAACTCCATCACTAAAGCTGGCTTTCACCATCAGTATGGTTTTGGTTTGGGTTTTTTTGGTTGTTTTTTTTGTTTTTGTTTTTTTTTAAGATAGAGCTGTTTCCATAATTTTTTTTTTTTTATTATTATTTTTATTTGTTTCCCCCCTTAGTTTAATGGAAAAAGAAGAAAGGCGTGTATCACACTGCGCATTGCTACACTCAGGAAATCTACAATCACACCGAGTAGCAAAGGCACAACGAGGCAGCCTGTGTTTTATACGTTATTAACTTGTATTCCCAGATTTGCTACTGTTGACCAAATTACCCTTAGACAGCTCTCATTTCTTTAATAACCAATCCTGCCGAGCTCAGTAGGGAATCGCATCTTTGCCACACRCTTGTGAGCTCTCGAGAATGCAGAATTACCCCAGGTGACACAAGAAGGCTTTGGTGGTACGGAGAAACCAACGTCCATCTCAAGGTCTTGGGTAACGCTCTACTCTCCAGACCATCTTTCCACAGATGAGAACATCAAGTACTTGATATCCTCCCTCCCCYTTGGTCAAAAGTCAAAAAAGAAGTCAAAAAAGACTTCTTAACATGAACAACTCTTTGTCACAAGGAAGAGATTTAATCTTTGAAGAAGGAAGACCTAAGGTCCAAGGTCAAGAGAGCTTCAGAGCATGGGCTGAAGGCTGTTGCTATTCAGCCAGAGTTGCAGGTCCAAGCAAAGTCAGTGGAATATGAGATAGCATGTTCCCCCAAATTATGTCTAAGCCTCGGTGTCAAATAGCAACGCTGCTTGCAGAGCAGCCGCTGCTCTTACCTTTGTGCCAGTGACTACGGGTGACATTAGCAGCCAGCGCGGAGGACCCCTGGGCAGCACTGGTCATGGGACACAGTAAGGACTGATTGGTCCCTACAGAGAAAACATTGAAAATCAGTGAAATGAAGTGAGCAGGGATCCATTGCTTGCTATTTCTCTCAAAATGAGAGCTAAGGACACTCGATGAAATTATCAAACCGCACATTACAGCAGCAGCAGAAGAAAAAACTGTCAAATCACATTTTAGTTTTTCACGTGGC
>JAYKAV010001311.1:1007505-1036569 GCA_035582835.1 Phoebastria nigripes | reverse complement strand
AAAAAATCCACAACTGCTTTATACAGCCATCATTAAACACAGCGGTTCACACGCAGCCGTTGCAAAAGCCTGCTAAGTTTACCGAGAAAGGATCGTATATTTGTCCTCTTGCTTTTTCTTTTCTTTGTGCACCTGCAACTTGGTTATCACCATTGCTACGTTACTTTTATTCTAGGACCTCATTTCTTTGATACTAGGAAAGCTTTGCAGCTGGCTTTGCCAGAGCCTGCGGAGTACCTGAAATAAGAGTCCTCCGTATTTGAGGCTGCCTCTCAACTTGAGCGGATTTTCTGATAGCAAGGCCCGTCAGGCAGTCAATTGCTTTCATCTGAAATGAGCGGCGTTTGGTTTGGCCGCGCCGAGGGGACGTTGAGGGTGGGGGTTTGCCAGGGAAGCGCTCGCCTCCCTTTCCCTTGGAGTTCTGCGACAGCGAGTAGAAAAAAAAAATAAAATTGAAATAGCTACACCGATTTAAAAAAAAAGAAAAAGCTTTCTTTATGCCAAATATCTAGCCCTCTTGATAGAATGGGTTGGCTTTTTCATTTTTCCTTAAACAAACTTCTTCAACCAGCCCTCAAAGACCCAAAAGCCTCTGCCGATGGATTCATCTCACTGGTACGTTCCCGAAAGAGTTGGGTGTTTCTCCTGGAAGTGCAGCCATCAGCCCCTTACCCTCTCCCATTCCTGAGGGCCTTCCCAATCCTCCTCATGCTTTTTATAGCTCGTTTTCCAAAATGCATCAGGGAAAAGTTACGCAGACGCTGCCCGAGCGATGGGACGGGCAGCCCAAGAGGAAGGGCAGCCCCTTCCTGGCTCAATTAAGGAATTTATTAAGGAATTTTGCAGCCTAAGGCCAGGACTAGGACGTAATGCCGGGGTGGGAGCTACAAGCGTTCACAAGCTGCGTTGAGCTCAGCACTCTCCACGTTGGACCATCCTTTGGGTAAGGACATTGGTTTTCTTGGGCCGCACCACGCTCTTTCAAGGACAGATACACATCACAGCAGAAATATCAATTAATACCAAATTAATGCCCACCCCCTCTTTGTGCATCCACCGTGACTCTGAAATATTACCTTCATTTAGAAAAAAAACAACCCCAAACTGCCACAGACTGGTTTCACCCATGCAATCCTATCTACTTCAGAGAGATTACATGGACATTATTAAATTCAAGACTGGGTCCCTTTAATTGTTTATATAATTTTTAAAGAGTTTTAACTTACCCGTTAAGTAGCTAAAGCATTTTAAAACCAGGTGGAAAACCATTACTGTTTCACAACCATATTAAAAAAAAAAAAAAAAAAAAGATTATTTATATGGCTGTTAAGTAGGGGTGGAGCATGCAAAGCTTTATCTTCTCATGATTTAAATCCCAGGCAGCGTTCAGTTTGGAAATTACACCAGATGGATTCCAGAGTGCAGCTCAAGGTCATCTAAATACTGTGGTTCTGCTCCAAACTGTAAGCATGATCATCACGAACCACACAAAGCCATCAACAGAAATTTAATACACTGTCGGATACTTGGTGATCTTCTGAAAGAGCACTTTAAATGCTTCTTACCCAAGGACACAAATAGCCCTTGTTTAAAAGCGATACAGTAGGAAGGAAATCTCTCTGCACGTCGGTATCATAGGAAAAGTGCATTTATGCTGTTGCTTTGTAAATACGTGCTTTATAAGAACTAGTTGTTTGATAGCCAGACGGTTCATTTAATATTGTCTTATTCTAGACAAGTCACTCACCTGCAACTGGAGACAGAACGCTTGCTCTTACAGAGCTACACCACAACAATATTCTGTGTACCATGCAGTGGATAATCTATTGCCAAAACAACCCACGACATACAGACCTAACCTTATTTAAACACCCCCCCCCCCCTTTTTTTTTTTATGAAACCACTTATATTCGAGTAATAATTTTACTACATTGCAGGATTTAAGACTTATTTTAATAGAAATATGTCACTAATGAGTAATACGTAACCGGGTGTCAGCCACTCTATTTTTAAGTCTGCGTGCTCCGGCGCAGCGCCCTGCCTCCAGCCTCCTCCCTGCACTCCGGCTTGCTGCTGGAGCCGGCTCAAGGTGACAGCTTGACCTCTACGGCAGCACCTGAGAGCAGCCCCGTGATCCTGATGTTTAACTTCTGCACAGAATATGGCTTTTTAAGCACAAAAAGCAACATTATGCATTTAAAAGCAAGGTTGTTGACTACCTCTCTTTAACAAGGAAGACAGAGACTGTTTTACACCACAGTGCAACACAGAGGTGGTCTTAACATTTCTTACGCTATTGCTTTTGCCTGCTGTCTTTGATGGAGCCATTCACCCTTCCCCTACCTTAAATTACCTTTTTTTTTTTTTTTTTTTTTTTTTTACATATCACCCGGAGTTCCTACTTTTCCTGCCTAGGATTTCTTGTGCCTCCTCCTTAAAGGCAGTGCTCCGAAGTTTGGGAAATGCCAGGTTAACCGGATCACGCTAAAAACTAAATGGAACAACAAGGAAACACTTCCACTTGTCCTTTTTACCTTAGACCAAGGCAATTAGCCTTTCCATTAGGACAAAGCCGGTATTTTCCAATGAAATCCAGTTTTTCTGGAACAGGAGGTCTAAAAGACTAATGGATTAGTCCGCTGAGCCATTACATCTGCTGACTTGAACTAATACCACATTTCCAATAGCTAYGGAAATGATGCGGGAATGTGTATTTGGGAAAGAATATTTAGCAAAGTAGTTAAACTCAGCACATCTAGAGATTTCCGTGTAGATCTGTTAAGTGTATCTTTGCATAAAGGATAGGAACCTTTTATATATCTTGAGGAAATGGCGAGACCTCAAATCACTTGGAAATTTCAAAATATTTGTTCCTCCAGCGACTATTATGTAAACCCAGTACAGAGTCTTGCTGAGGAATCATTCTCTATGTAGGTCAGGAAAAGGAAAGGCAACTTGTATGTAGTCTTGCAAGGGACAAAAGCTGATACAGAAATTGAAGTATATTTTTAATTTTCCTGCCTGTTTCCCTCAAGCAGCAACAAATTTTTCCAGATGTAGAGAAAAGAGCATTTGCAGATATGTACAAAAGTTTATTTTACAAACAGCAACTACTTTTGAATAACAAAATTGCAAAAACATAGACCAACATTAGAAAACCAGCTCAGGGGTACATGTTTTATCTGAAGCACAAATTAACAGACTTCACTAAGTAAAAAATACCCCCCCCCAAACCATCTACCAGATGGAATTTCTTTATAAAGCTTGAATTCAAGATATGAAATAGACATCAGTGACATTGCAGTAATTTTGGACAAGTACAATTAATTGATTGACTGTATTTCTATTACCTTTTCCTGGCCTTAACAATAAAAAGTCAACTCAGCTCTGAAATAAGACGAAGTCTGATTCTAGAGCAATTTTTTCCTCTAATAAGTACTGAATGGCAATATTTATATTTGTAAATTTTGTTACACCACTAGCCCACTAGTTCTATTTTCTCAGTAAGGGAAAAAACAAGTTACATTTGTACTTAAAACTATGAAACTGCAACAAATGTTATCCTGAGTTAGCAATGAAATATTTGTTCAGGACTCTGAAATGGCTGCTACTGTTAGAAACGTGTCTGTAAATGTATACTGACTTGAGTAGTAAGTGTTCTTGATGTTAAAAAGCGTAAGAAGCTTACAAAATACTGACTCGAAAGGATTATGTGCACACACTTTTTCGTTGAACTACAAGAGTAGGAAGGGTGTAAGTCCAGAATTTTGGCTTCTTCTAGAAAGTGAAAAACCTATATGACAAATTCAGTTTTAGGAACCTGTGTACAAACGTCTTATTCAGCTGTTCATGGACAGAAATGGAGGGCATCATTACAGTCTTCAAACTTCACTTTGAACTTTCTTTTCATGTTTCAAAGTGTACCAAAAGCTAATTTTGGAGAGCTTAATTCAATCAGAGAGACAGTATGAACTGATGTCTAAGCAAGAAATTACCACTTTTAATTTTCAAAGCTGTTGGGTCCTGATGAGATTTWAAAAAAATGATTTTCAATATTTGAAAACATTTGAGAAAATGAAAGCATCTCAAGATATTACAGAAAGTCAGTAATGAAAACTATTATAATACAACAGTACTCTAATAAAGCTATGTTAGTCTGTTTTTTCACTACAGACCCCACTTTTCAGGTTACATTAATGCCATTAAAAAACTGTTTCTTAGTACACAACTTTCTAAACACTGAAAAACTTTACAAGTTATTTTAAATCAACTCAGTCAGAATATTGCAAAAATTACTCAATGCTCTTCAGCTTAAATCTATGGTTTTTTTGCAAACCATTTACCTGTAACATGGAGTCATTTTGGTATTAAACTTTACTTTTAAAGTATTGTCCATGCTTTTTATCAGGCATACCAGTATTTTTGTAGTCATGTATCACTTTAATAATATATAGTTCAATATCTGCAATATCAATATCCGATATTCCCTATGGCAAATGGGATACATCTACAGACATTTTATAAAGGAACCATTATGGTTTGTTTTCTCAAAAAATTATCACCACGTCAGTTTTTTTAAAAAGTGTTTTGAACAAACTCATGATACACTCAGTTTACAACATTCAACTTCAAAACGTGTTGAAGTATGCCAAGCACTGTAATATGAATTGAARTGAAATTCAAAAAGCGTTTAGAAACACTTTTTTTAGACTCTAAAGAACATTGCTGTTTATCACAAAAGTCACTTTTAAACATAAAAGTTTACACAAGTTGGATATTAAGATCAAAACTCATTCATCACACTTTTGCTCACTGCTTGTCAGTTTGACAATCCCCATTGTGTATAACCTCACCCTTTTCAGCAGACTTCTGTAATATCACAGTACAGTAAGGATTAAGACAGAGTGGCAGTCTTTGTTTTCATCACCTAGCTGTTGTGTATATACTGTATATAATGCAATAATCAACAAACAAGACAGCATGGAACCCATCTTCCAGCATTAAAAAAAGGCATTTTAATAAACTAGAAATGGCAGCCTTTGTAAGAAGTTTTCTTCACAGTTTTATAGTTGCTAGCATATATTTAATAGTAACAGGCAGAAAGCCCTAAGCTGTTTATAAACATACTTGAAGACAGTACTGGTTACTGCACCCAGAAAAGTGGTGGCAGCAAATTCACCTAAGTGTCATTCATGGCTTAGAAAATCCAATTCAAGGAAATAAAACTGTTTGGGTTTTTTTTTTTTTATTTTGTAAAAGTAGCATTTGACATTAAAAAGAAATTTAAAAAAAAAAAAAAAAAAAAAAAAAAAAAAAAAAATAAAAAAAAAAAAAAAAAAAAAAAAAAAAAAATCAGTTGAGTTGAGCTCAGTACTTCTCTCCGTAAGTACACAGTCAGTCGAGTTCACTGTTAAATGGTAAAGTTTCAGNTTTTTTTTTTTTTTTTTTTTTTAAACATAACACTGAAAAAATTATTAAATACAGTTTCCATCGTCAAAGAAACGTTTTCAGCTATATCTGCTGCTTTCACTGGGACTTCGATTGTTAGAGTAACTGCGATCACTTTCACTGTCAGAGCCATAAGATCTACAAAGAAAAGATTAAAAAGCCTCAAAATTGTATTTTGAGCTTCAAATTCAAAATTGCATCATGTAAAAAAATTGTCAAGGCAGACACATACGAGACAAGAAGAAAACATACAAGAAGTCTTTTACAGGATCATATTTCATATAACTGAAGTACTCATTAAGGGACACTCAAAATTAAAATAATCATTAACTTTACATGATGAAAGCCCTGTGTAACTCAAGTCAAACAGTGTTCGTAACTACAAAGGCTCTTGCTTTCTCTGATACAGCTAAGAAATCATCCAAAATAAATGTTTTTGTAAATGCTAATAGCTGACTGAGAAGTATATTCTAACAAATATAGTTTTATATTGTAAGCGTTTCTCAACTAAGATAATTTCACAAATCCTTGCTTTATATATTGCAGTTTTTCGTTTGAAGAAKAATTTTTTTCTTAAGAATTAGGCCCCATAACAACAACAGGAGTGTGTGAGTGTCTGCAGAGTGGAAGTTGTAGATTAAAATGTTTTGGCTTAGCCAGAAGAATTCCAAGCTCAGCACCTGGCCAAACATCAAGACAGAGTCCAGATGGTTTCAGACAAGCCACAGGACATATTCAAATTACACAGAATAAACTTTCATTAGAGATTTTTCTAGCCTCGTGCCTGTAAGGAAAGCTTTCTAAATGAAAGATGAGCATATCCTAATCCAACATTGTTTCTCTGAAGCTTCCCAACATCCTAAAACAATGATTTTCTAAGTCTATTTCCACACTCTTGGTTAATATCATTGATTTCCCCTCAAACACAAGATGAAAGTTGTGTTACTGTCAGAACTAGATGGGGAAATGTGTGAGAGCAAAGTCCATTCAGAGGTTGTACAAAGTTGTGAAAAAATGAGTATGAGACAGCAGAGGATGAAAATTTACAGTAGTCCTAGAGATCTGCCTGATTTACCACTGACTAATATGGGACATATTAAAAGGTACAAAACAAATCATCACTGATATTCACTATATATATATATACACACACACCCCCACACGTGTGTGTGTATATATATATATATACACACACACACACACACACACACATATATACACACACACCCCCACCCACCCTGTTCCACTTCTGATCTTTGTGAAATGTGCTCACTTAAACCTATACAATTCCCCTGGACTGAGTAGAATAAAGTTTATCCTAAATTCATCAGAAGCATGCTAGGTTTGCAGGTAAAATGTTCTCTCAAAATATGTTCTAGGAAGTTAAAAATTAATTCTGGATAGCACTGCAATTTTTAATTTCCCTTCCAGATTTTTTTTTTAAATCCACTTTTGCACTCTAACCAAAAAGAATTTACCATCCAATAGAATTCTTTGCATACCAGGTAGCTTTTAATCCATAACAGGGCACTTGATTTAAATCTTGAGAGCTAGTTCATTGTAGTTTTTTAAGAAAGATTTAAAATAATTTAAAAAGCCAAAATGTGCTTACTATGAATGCATACCTACAATGAACTGGAGCCTCCTCAAATCTTTCTTACCCTAGTTTCTTCCCCATCCTCAAATTTAGTATGTCAGAAATTCTGATTTCCTCACTCACACACTTGCTCTAATTTTAATTGTTTTTAATTATTACTTTGGTAACAATGTATTTTTTATGCTTGGGGGGAAAAAAAACATTAGCCTTCATGAACATCGTAAGTATGTATTTAGCAAATTCTTTTGCATAAACACAGTATCAAAGCCATGCTAGCAAAACCATACCTGGATCGCCTATCGTAACTTCTAGATCTTCGATAGCTGTCGCTCCTTTTACTTCTACTTCGACTTCTGCTATAGTAACTATCATACGTGTATGACCTACTTTAAAGGGAAAAGAAAGTAACTGTAAACTTACAATTTCTTGTCTAAAATGCTATTTATTTTAAATGTATGTTTTAAAAACATTTATATACAGAGGTGAGTGGCTATACAGAAATTACTTTTGAAGGATGTGGCAAACAATAATTCTACATTTTATAGAAGTTTAAATACAAGAACAAGTATCTCCAAAACAGTAGTAAAAATCTCAAATTTATTAATCTAGAAAAGACTAAGCATTTAAAGAGTTTTGTGTTTTCTCTACAAATTGTAGATGCAGTAGAAGTCTTGTTTGCTGTTACTTGTTTTCAGAAGTATTAAAGTGATTCCATTTATAACTCAATTTTATTTTAACAATAAAGGGAAATGTGTTCACTATTACTTATCTCATATCATCACCTATAACTGTAATGCCAGGATGATTTGGTTATTTTCAGCTTTTAAAAGTGTCTTATGTTGATTTTGCTCTGATTCAAGTTACTGTCATGATATTATATTTTTAAGTACCATAGATAAAGTGGTATTTTTATACTAAGATATTTTTATAATAAGTACATTTATTGCAGAGTTTGTATAAAACTATAATCCATACCTGGATCGACTGTGATGACCATAAGAACTACTTCTGGATCTGCTTCTACTATAGGTTCGACTGACAAAAAACAGTAACACAGAGACATTTTAAGTTAATCAGAAACAAGTGCTAAAGAGAGTGGGGGGAGAGGGGGAGTGAGAGGAGAGGAATATGTTTTGCTCAGAACTCCTTATCCATACTACAAAACATTAAACAATTATTTTTCAGTAACAGGAAATTTTGAAATCTGACTATTCTAACTTGCACATGTCAAGTAGATACGTCAGACTGCAGTATGCATAGCTAGGCACATTTCCAACTTCCTCAGAGACTGAAGCACTGGACTGCTGTGCCTAATTTATTGGTTTTGTAATACACCCCAATGCTATCTCCAATTACAGAAACTTACCTACGACTCTTGTAACTGTGGTAAGAACTACTTCGACTTCTTGACCGATCTCTACTATACCATCCTCTGCTTCGGCTTCTTGTATAGCTTCTTGACCTACAATCAATGAGCAACTTTGAAAAGCACAAAATAGAATACAACTGAAGAGAAGAACAGCAGAAAACAGGAAGCAAAAGCATTATAAAGCTTTATCTTCTAAGCTAAATATTTATTCCATACTTGCTAAATGATACAGTGCTGTTTAAAAGAAAAACGTGAGTTGAAAAAGAAAAACATGCCTTAAAAATATCAGAACTTTCAAGTTAACATGGTAGGCTGTGGGAATAGCACAAACTTCTTACCTATATGAATATGTAGAACTTCGGGATCGACTTCTTGAGTGACTGTAAGATATGGACCGTGTTCTGTGTCTGGATTTAGACTCAGATTTACTCCGTGACCTACTGAGACTCCTGGACGGACTATTRTCATCTCTACTTGGAGATTCTTCCTCACTGGAACTTTCTTGGTTCCTTGGCCTTCGATTTAGCCGTGCTGTTTTTCTAACTTCATCAAACAGAGATCCAGGCCTTACTTTATTTTTAGCTTTTATTTCAATTCTTAAACCTGCTGGTTTAGGCTCTGGTGCTGAAGCTACATTCTTAACTTCTGCGGCAGTACTAATTGTTGCTGGTTGTAAATTACCAACACCTTGCAAAGGCTTCCATTTATTATCTATCATATTGCTTTGTGTATTTTCAGTAATTTCACTTTTTAAACTACAGTCTTTAGCACCAGACACAGGGACAGAGTTATTTTCTTGCCTTCCCGTTTCTTTTTCCTCTTTAATATTAATTAAGTCTATAATATTGTTTCCTAGTTTGACAGCATCTTGTTCAGGTGTCTCAACCTGTAAATCTTTGTTTATACTAGCACTTAAAGCCTGAGGTTTAGCAGTGAGAATGACAGGAGACAAAACGTCCACATCAACCTTCCCTGGTGAGTTACGATCTGGAGTACAAATCTCCATGTTGTCATCTGTCTGAATAACATCTTCCAATCCGTTCTGGTTACTTTCTTCAGCTTGTTTAATCTCATTCTTGCAAGCAGTCACGTTTATTCCCGAGTTTAAAATACTGGTTGAAGCATTTGTTTCAATGCTATCTTTATTGTGGTTACTGCGATCTGGTGAGACATCACATGTAGTGTTTCTACCTAAAAGGTTTTCACCCACACAAGACTTTTCACCATTTCCCATTTTATCTTTGACTATTTCATCCTTTTCATAAACTTGTTTTTTATCCTTTATGTCCCTGGTAAGCTGCTTTTCTTTATCATCCTTGGTAACTGGCTTTTCATTTATCTCATCATCATCTTCTTCACCAAACTCCAGGGGGGGCTGCCAATGAAACATTTCTTTTCTTTTCTGAACTTTGTGTTTCTTCTCCTTTTTCCCTTTTGATTTTTCTTTTGCTTTTTTGGAATGTGATTTTTTAAGAGTTTTTTTTGATCCATGTTTGTGTTTTTTTGACTTTCCTCTAATATTTGTTGAGCTAGAACAAGAACTGTCAGATTCAGAAGATGACAACTGTTTGCTTGTCTTCCATGTACAATCAGAATCCAGAAAGCCTTCTGAAGAATTTGATTGTTTTTTTACCCTCTTGGTAACGCTAAGCTCTGTATCAGATCCTGATGTGGCCTCTCCTTCTTCTTTACTAGAGGAGGGTCTGGAATCTCCCCTATTATGCCTTGCCTCTCCTCTTTCAGAATTTGATTCAGAGTCCCATTTACTACCTGAATAGGATTTTCGTTTAGTTTTTGCACCACCTCTAGGTTGCTCAGAAGGCTTCTCCTTAGCTGCTTTCTTTTTAGCATGATCAGAATCCCGCTCACATTTGGATTTCTCCTCCCCTCTCTCAGAACTTAAGCTATTTTTATCCTGTTTCTGAGTATCTCCTCCTAATTGAAAACGGCCTTCTTTTTCTTGGACTACTTTCATTTTGGCAGAACGCTCACTGTCAGTAGAGTAATCTGAAGACGATAAACTGTCACTCTCTTTCAATCCTTGAGAAGACTCATCGTAGTCTTTCGTACACTTATAAGGGAGAGTACTTTCAGAGCTTGTTTCTTGCCTCAGTTTAAGAGACCGAGCATTTTGATCATTTGATGCAGATTTTCTTTTGTTTCTGTGTCTATCATCATCACTAAGGGAATAATAAGATGTTGACTCACTATAACCTGACCTGTCACTGCGGTATTTACTCAGTGATTGTGATCTGCCAGAAGAACGAGATTTTGTCCTAGAGCTAGATGGACTTCTAGATCTCGTATAAGATCTTGAGTATGACCTACTTCGAGAGGACCTGCTTCTTGATCTTAGCCAACTATCTGAGCTTCTGTCACTATGATATTTGGAATAACCGCTTCGATCGCTATCTGAACTCCTTTGTCGCTTACGGTATGAGGAAGAAGTGTTAGCCTCTTTAATAACTACTAAATTGTAATTAGTTTGTGTGGGTATTAAATGGGTTGTTTTAGCTTTCATTTCCTGAATTCGCTCATAAGATGGCTTCCATGGTTTCTGCCCAGGTTTCCACCTTGAAGGCGGTGGGCTATCACTTAAGGGTATAACAGGGAGGTTTTCCGGGACAACTGGTGGTACGACAACTTTATCACTTGGGAGTATAACTGCTCTTACAGGCTCAGCAGTCTTGTTCAACTTACTTTCATTTAATCGTGTTGAAATGTTTCGTGGAGAATTGGAAACTGTCTTTTGATGCCTAGGGTTAGAACTTGACCTTGACCTACTTCGAGAACGCGATGATTTAGAGGCTGATCTTGATCTAGAACTTCTTCGGGAATAAGATCTTGATTTAGACCTAGATCTGGATCTGGACCTGTAGTATGATCGAGTCCCTCTGCTTGATAAAGTTGACGAACTCTGGTCTTCCTTATCAGATTTAGACCAGTCTCTTCGGGATGAACGTCTAGAAGACAATGAAGAAGAACGAGATTTCCTCTCACGATTTGTCCTCCTGAGGAAGGAATGAGAGGATTCTACGTCTGATGAGGCTGATGTTTTCTTTTTTTTTGTTTGCTTGTGCTTCTTGAAATGCTTCTGCTTTTTAGATTTCTTTTTATGTTTCACCTTCTTTTTCTCTTTTCTGTGCTTTTTGTGATGGCTGGAATATCTCACAGTGCTTAGATCAGAATAACCGTTACGTGACCAAGATCTTGATCTCCGGGATGCACTTCTTTCATCCCATCGGCTTGTACATGGATCACTCAACCTTAAAAACAAACATGTAAGCCCCAMACTAAGTGAAAAGTCTTTAAAAAAAGTTGTGATAAACAAGTATTTTCCCCTCCTCCAAGGCAATTAATGAAGTTTAAAAAAAAATTAACACCACCCCCCCTTTACTACCAGACAACTATGTTTTGACTGAGCTTGTTACGCTCATTTTAAGATATGGAATTGCACCACTATCAAGAGAGCTACTTCTCTCCAAGAGATGAATTAGCCAACATCAGCAAATTTTGCATATTGTAGAACCTGTGTAAAGGGATTTAATGTTTAGTGTTAAGTCCATAGGACCTTGGGTAGTTACAGCTACCACTACAACTATGGGATTCATAAACCACATTTAAATACAAGTTTAAAAACTTCATCTTATTTAGTATACTTTTATCTGGTACGCTGCAATATATCAATAAACTGAATGCACATTTGCAATTATTCAATAATGATTATATATAATATTCTTCAGTTTCGCTTTTGGGGTTTATCTATTGTAATTTGATACAGGCTTATATTTAGTATCAAGCAATCAGAAATTCTGGAGAGCTGGCTTCCATCACAGAGTTTGTAACTGCAGAAGGAACATATAACTAAACCAGTACAGGATTGGTGGATTCGATTGTCTTATTTGGTATCCAAAGAAACCATATAACCAAGTTTGAGGCTCAAGGAAATCTGACATGACTAGCTCTATGGAAAGCAACAGGAAACTGGACAGTTCAATTAACTACTTCTTAAATAAGTATCGAAGATGTCACCATCAGAAACAACTCTTCCAACACTTTTCAGCATGTGTTCATCTGGTGTCACATTAGCGAAGTAGAAAGGTTTTAAGAAAGTTTTCCAATTCTAATTTTCAGAATTGAAATGGAATGTATAACCACAAAGATACTTACATTTTTTATTCAAACATGGATGACATGGTACATCTACACAATCTACCTACCAAAGCTTGTGTAAAAAACCAAGACATTTTAAATTTGTAGTAAGGATCTTACTTATCGCCTTTACTCCACTTTTCTCCACTAGGTGGTCTATATGTTCGTAATCTCTGCATTTCCTCTTTCCAGTGAGGAGGGGTCTCACTGCTCTCATCATCATCAGATTCAGAACACGATCGTGATCGAGGTGGGGTGTGATATCGCTACAAAAAAACAAAGAAAGATAGTTTCATAATATATTTTTCTTTAAAAGAGACTGGATAATATAGAAAATATACCGTGAGTCTTACACAGATTTTGCATGCATCTTCATAACACAAGCCAGACGACATTATCCATACGAAGTCCATGAAGAAAACACAAATACTAGGTTTCCTGCCAAAAATACCCACTTTTGCTATGCATATATCCCACATGTGAGACTGGATTACATAGCTAACTATCTTTTCATAGTCTGAGAGCATTTCTCAAAGCTTGAGAAGGGCCAGCTAAGCCATTTTTCCAAAATGTAGAAGAATAATTGAGGAAGAGGTCATGGATTTCCTTTACATAATACCTTTTGAAATAACACAATTACTGCAGATAACCAACTTTTTTTCAGGATACTAAAGCACAGATGTTTCACTTCAGTTAGCAGACACTTAACTGCTTGTATGGGTAAAGACAAGCCCTATTTCAAAAGTTACTGCTGTTCAGCCCTTCAGAAATGGGAATCCAGTTTAAGACCTCTTCCAAGCAAAAAATAAATAAATAATCTTTCACAAAAGTGTAATGAAGCTTCATACTTAAAAAAAATTATGCTTAGGCACAGTATTTAAGTTGGCAACAAGAGCAACTTGTGCAGCAGAGAAAAAACTCTAATATTGCTAACTCATTATTTTCCATTACCCACTTGGATACACACTTAGGTAAATTCTGTGAGGAAATAAGATGCTCCTTGACTCAATAAAGAAAAACATCTGGATTTTACTCAATTATTTTGAGCCACTTATAAAAGCAACCAATATGTGAGAAAAGAGAAAAAAAAAAAAAATTGCCCCCTAGAATAAAACCAGAAAGATGCATGTGTTGGTTTATTCAGTTAATTACAGGCAGAAGTCTTTAAGACATCCTGATTATATAAAAAAATAAAGATAACCTGCCATGAAGATTTGGAGGTTCCTATCCTTTGAGCTGAAGCATAACTACTTAAAAAAAAAAAAAAGCTTTTACAAATGAATGGCATATAATAGGTTACTAAGGTTTCATGGAGCTCCCTAATTCTCTCATATTATACTCAGGAGTCTCTCAGAACCTAAGAGGATTCAAAACTACAAACAAGTATCTTGAAAAACATCAAACAAGTTCACCCTGGACAGAAACCGTTGCTAATCAGACTATTACAGGTGGCAGAAAAATGTGTTTCTCCAACTAATTGCTAGCCCTAAATTATTTCTGATATTACTGGTTTTCATTCTTAATTTTGCCAGGAGGGTGCCAAAATTACGAAAAACAAGACACACACACCCAAGTCCCTGGCAAAAGCCAATTCCACTCAGCTTTAAGCTATTTCTCCAGAAGTCTTTATTTACATATTTCAAAACATTCCATTTAAAAGGCTTCCTTTAGTGGATATCACATGCGTCAAATACAAATGAAAGCTGCCAGATGGAGCAAGCACAGCTATCAGATTTAATGTCAAGGCTGGCAAATAAGGTTTGGTTCTCAGGCAAGGCCCATCTAAGCCGTTAATTTTGTGGCTTAAAATAATTGCATCATGGGGATCAGTAGAAAAGTACTTCTCAAATCCAGTGGCTATGACATAAGAAAATCATGCTCAGGGGAGTCTCATGTAAGACCATTCTAATGAAAAGTGTTTTCAGCTATACAGATATTGATCTTTATATATAAACTTTTTTTTTTCCCCCCTGAGGACTTCCACTTGCACAAAAATTTGGCAGGACCAAGCCTTGGTTTGGTTTATGGTTACCCAAATGCCACCTGCTAAATTGATCCAGGAAAACATTCTGAAGGGGAAGAATATGCTCGGTCATGGTATTCTACAGTTTGAAATACACCAGAATCAAATGCACAATTTTGAAAGCTTTTCTTACTTTCTCCCTCCTCTACTGACTGAAAAACAACAGCATAGCTGTGCAGTGTTTTGGACCCTATATTGTGGGTTATTAAAGAAGAGACAAGAAAACTTTTGCTTGAGTACAGTAGCACTAACRCAAAAGCAAAAGTCTTCAGGATATCAGAGACTTGAAGTGAAATCTGCATAAACAGTGGCAGTCTTCGGGGGGGGGGGGGAATGGACCGAGTCTGTGCATCTGTAAAAATGCTTCACCACCAGCACTGCAAAAAAGTAACTTCTTGCCCATGCAGTGTCATCTATGAAATTACATGGACTTGATCTCAGCACAGATCATGAAATTTGACGAACTACATTAAGTAACTAAAAAAAAAAGGAAACAAAAGGTTGACTTAAAATGTCAAAAAGCAGACAATGTAAGCGATTCTGCCAAAGTTGCCAACAAAACTGTTGTTTCTCAGCAACGTATGCACAATCATCAGAAGATGCAAGTACCAGAACTCGGGAGGACAAGCAATATACATCAGAAAGGGCTATATACACTTAGGACACTGTAGAACAGCTTTGTCTACTGTTACGTGTTACAGTCCTAAGGCTTAACAGAAACAGCAAGGAAATCCAACGAATGGAGAGGAGTAAAAGCTCTTGTCGCTTCTCACTACTTTAGATCTTGTGGCTTGTGTGGGATGTATCTGGCTGCATTCATTTCAGTCTTTAAAAAGAAATAATTTTGTTCTTATGTTTGAAGATTTCCTGTAGCTGAGGAGTAAGCATTTGTTTTCCCAAACAATCTTTAGGTAAAAAGACATTAACAAGAAGGATGGAAAAAAAGTGTTATAAAATGAACTACTTGACAGCAATATTTCAACCTTCTAAGCTAGAATTTACAACATGTCAACAATAGTTAAAAGTGTCATACAAAGCCTTCAAGGAAATTCAAAGCTCAAGGTCAGAGAAGATAGTCTGGGTGAGAGGAAAGAAAAAAGAAAAATAGTTGTCACATACTATCGTGCCTCTTCCTTTAATTTTTCGTCCAGATTTAGAGACTGATGGTTTCTGGTCAGTCAGAACTGGCGTAGCATCAAGAAGCTTCCTACATAAATTGATAAAATATGAGCTTACATGGCAAAACCCAAAAAATTAACTTAATAATTTAAGTTAATCATGCAAAATATTCATCTTATTCATTTATTTTGAGAGATGGCAGAACTGAGAATTCAGTGAATTCTCCAAGAAATAAAGCAAGCCACGCACAGCTCTGCAATGAAAGGCAAATCAACATATACTTGTTTTCAACCAAATGTGTAGCCTGTCTGACCTCTCTACATGTAAATAAATGCTAACAATGAACTTGAAAAATACTCTGTTAAGTGGTACATGGCTTTTCTGAAGAGGTTAACTTGTGTYTGGTGGACAAATCATGAAGACAACATGGACAGAATAGTTTCAGGATCTCTGCAGTTACACAACAATGTCTTGGCATAGGGAATGCAATTCACGATAGTCCACAGGTTCTAAAGCCTTGCTTCTTTCCTAAGCAACAAGAGGTAATGCAGCATTCCTTTTTACAGTTTATGTAATATCCTCAAAAGAAGCAGTCACTAAGGCTTGGGAAACATGAGTAAAGTAATGTTTCAAGAAAAGGCTTACAGGAGACTATACCATTAACTGAAATAAAACAAACAAAAAACCTGATTTTAGACATATCTAGCAATGTAATGTATTAGCTCATCTGAGTCTAAAAGCAAGGAAATCTGATAGAAGAACCACCTAACTGCAATTTAGTAGAGGTGCAAAACACAAATTGGAGAGTAACTTGTGAACTCATGACTTCCTTTGTATCAAAAGAAGAGTATTTTCTCTAATTCTCAAAATCATAGATGGGTCATAAGATTCCAGTTGACTGATTTTGAACCAAAGTTTCTTCTTTAGTCTAAGAAAGATGAAAAATCACCTCTCCCAATCCCAAGTTTCCCTTGCAATCAAATATTTGTTGTGGTTTACATTGCAAAATTTTTTCTGGAATTATTCACTGATTTTTTTTTTTGCACCATCTGTAATTGAGTTTAAGATCATAACATGCATGATCCTTAAGGACCAATGAAACTAACTCATAGAATCATAGAACAGTTTGGGTTGGAAGGGACCTTTAAAGGTCATCTAGTCCAACCCCCCTGCCGTGGGCAGGGACACCTTCAACCAGACCACGTTGCTCAGAGCCTCGTCCAACCTGACCTTGAACGTTTCCAGGGATGGGGCATCTACCACCTCTCTGGGCAACCTGTGCCAGTGTTTCACCACCCTCAGCAGGTGACACTTCTGACACTACAGCAATCATTTGCTATCAGTACTAGTAATACAACGTTAGCAGGAAAATTTTATGCATAGTTTCCACCAAGTCAACATAATAAGAAAGCTCAACGATTCTTACGGTTCAGGTTCTACATTGACAACAGGCACATCTCTTCTTAGCAAAAATCTATTTTCAGGCACTGGGGGAATTTCTTCCGGACGTACCACAGGTTTGTCCCTCTTTGTGCTAACATCGACTGCTTTTTCTGTTATATCACTCTTGTCAGAAAGGCTGCTACAGGGAAAAATAAGTTAATAAAATCAAAATTAACTGTCAACTGATAAACACCACTTTTCAAAGCAAATTCCAAAACAAGCCCATATGATGCACTGAGCCTTAAGATGGCTTAACAACCAAAACATATTTCATTAACAACTTATTTTATGCTAAAGGAAGGATGGTGCACTGTTATTGGAAAGAAGATTCAGTTCTCGCTTTACAGCAAATTGCTTTTAATTTGCCGTTTGTCATGAAATATTTTTGAAATATAATAAAATATAAATCAAAGATCTCTTATTTGCCTAATGTCTCACTATAACACAGGCATAGTGAGTCCTAAATACTTTAACATGCTGAGGCTTACTTCAAAGTCACTCTAGCTTCTATCTACAAAGATCTTAAACTATTTCATAGAAAAAGCTACCCAACAAGCTCAGCTTTTTTTTTTTTTTTTTAACATTTGTTTGGTTTTGTTTGGTTATAAAAATCAACCATCAAAATCCAAACTTACAGAATAAAAGCAGCTTCATATTCATTGCTCGAGTACTTCATTAAAAAAAAAAAAAAAAGTAGAATTTCTCAGATTTCTCTGAAATTCTTAAATTTAAGAGATTAGTCACCATCTTTGGTTTGAGATTCGCTTGCACCTTGGATCCTCTTTCTTCCTCTCTTCCTTTCTTCGTTTTCTTGATTGTTTGGTTTTAGCTCTTCTTTTACGCTTTCTTCTTCTGCTTCTTTCATTTTCAGCTTCACTTTCAGATGAAGTTTCTGAAGAGCTTGATGCACTGGAGGAGGAGTCGGAAGCTTCTGAGTCAGAACACACCTTCTTCTTCTTCTCCAAAGCTTAAAACAGATATTTTAAATTTACAGTGTGTTCATGGGCATGTATGTTTATTGTGTATATATACAGCACAAAATATACAATTTCATATATGTATAAATACACACATGTACTGCTCCAGAGGAACTTTGTGCATAAACTATGAACTTTTTTCACAGTGAGTTACATTAAAGTACAATAATAAAAAGTCATATAATTGTGTCCAGTCTAAACCCATATCAATAAAGTGATACAAATATTTTCCAGCAAAGACAGTTGTAAAAAAAATTCTTCAGTTGCTATGAAGTGAACTGTAAGAACTTCCATGCACAACTTCCACCATATAAGATGATATATCAATGCAAAGCCAGAACATTCTTAAGTCATACACAGTAACTTTATAACCGAAGTTGAACATTAACTTGTACCAAGCTAATATAAAGAAAGGCTGAGAAATAAGTATAATTTTAAGAAGGAGGGTTCCCCCCCTTTTCTCCTTTGAAAATGTATTTTAGGTTATAACACTGAATTCACACCTTTGGGTTAGAATAGAATACACAGATAAGCAAAGACCACTGATAGTAAAAAAAAAAAAAAAAAAAAAAAAAAAAAAAAAAAAAAAAAAAAAAAAAAAAAAAAAAAAAAAAAAAAAAATCCAGTTTCTTTAGAAAGCAATGCACAGGTTACAAAACAAAGTTTAAGAAAGAGTTAGTCTCAGCCTCAGTTGTATATTTCTTATTTCTAAAACTTTGTCATTCCCTCCTTTCTGCATCCTCATACTTTTACATTATCTATCCTCTTGACGTTCTCTAAAGGACATAAATAACCACATTATCCTTAAGGAAAGCCGAAGTGGAGTAGAAAACTCAAACTTGTAACACTCCACTACTTTACAGCAACTGTCTAAACATATATTTAAGATCATTTATTCCCTATGAATTCTCATGAAAAGGAAAATTACATTGACTACATATACTGCATATATTAACATTACATGATCTTAAAATAAACCTTTGGAAACTGCACAAAATTCAACTTCAAGAAAAGCTTATGTTTGTGTCTCCATCTTTCAAACTCGGAGAAATAAGCTCCAACTACTTTTTGAGTATGTCACATTAACCTCAAACATTAATTAAGGAGAATAGGAAGCAGCCATACGTTTTCCAAGGCACAAAGGTTTAGGTCAGAAAACCTTTTCCTTTGCTGTGCCTTCCTCACCTACACCAAGCTTTAAGTTTTAAAGGCTTGTAAGAATTAAGTGTCTAGAGATTCACCATATTGATTTCTAGATGTTGGCATAATTTTTATACTCTCTGAAAACAATGTCAACATTCAATTAACTTCAGGTATACATATGCTTACCATCTTTTGCTGATTTTGTAACAAGCACCCCACAGTCAATAACTCGTACATCTGCATAGGGCCTACTTGCAGTATCAGTTTTCAGATTTTCTATTTGTTCTATTACTTCAAAACCAGAAATAACCAGTCCAAAGACAACATGTACACTGCAGAAATAAAATATTTGGAAAGCACATTTATATATTGCTGTAATTATTTTCCAATGAATTTCAGATTTTAAAAGTCATTCTGAAATAGAAACGTTCAGCTTCACTGGCATCATATGGCTCTTAAAGTGTATTAAACTTAAAAAATAAGATTTTTATTACTTTTACATTTACAACACCACTAAAATTTCATGCAACATGAAACACAGGTCCACTCCAGTTCTATTTGAGAAAATTACTTGATGTCATTCTACTGTCTTCTGCATGGGTAGAGTAAACAGATCATCGTTTCTAATCCATACTTCTATTTTTGAAATTTCGTGCAATAGAGAGATCAAGAGTCCATAAATAAAGATGAAAAAGTACAGTTTTCCCCAGAGAAGAAGCATTTATAGGTCTATACAAACTCAGCATACAAGTTCCCACTGGCATTGCAGGGACAGTTTTAATTAAGGAATCCCCAGTTTTGTTACACCATACCACAGTTTTAATTAAGGAATCCCCAGTTTTGTTACACCATACCACATTTCTCTGTCCTTCTTCCATTTGCCCCATAACTTATACTTCCAGGAACTAATATATTTTGGGGATAAAAACATGCCACAAAAAAAGAGTACTATCCAAATATATTAAACTTGACATTTCAACTCATTGATTTATGGACTGAGGGCAGCAACCAGTTTTAAAGAAATGAATGTTAGGATTTAGACCTTCCAAGTTTTTGACCAACTTTAGGAAATAAGTTGCAACTTGAAATTTTTACAGAACTGAAACTTTCGTTTTCCATCTTGTTCTACTGTATAATCTTTCACAAAATTAAGAATTTGTTTCCCTGTTGTCTACTTTCAATATAACATGTGAAGCCTTACAACCTTCAAATTCTAGCCATCATTGGAGAAACTATAAAGGATTCTTACCCATCGAGATGAGGAGCAGGTTTTGTTGTTCTGTTTGACAAACAGCAAGATGGTAAGATGGTAAAAAAAAAAAATAATCAGGGGTTCAGATGAAGTAAAAGAGGAGAATAAAAGAGGAGAATGGNAAAAAAAAAAAAAAAAAAAAGAGGTGAAGGTAAGACAAAAAAAATAGTGAAAAAATCCAGTTACATACATGGAATTAAAAAACTTTACAGATTATACACACAGGCTTTTTTAAACTTTTACATGAAATTTGTTTGAAGTTTAGCTAACTGTGCATACTTAAAAGTTGTAGCAAGTATCATTTTATGCATGCAATAAACAATCTTCAAATAAGTGTCTTTAAATACATATTCAAATATAACTCACTAACATTTTTAATCACAGAGAAGATACAGTTTGGCAATAAATATTGGGTAACTAATGAAATTTACATGTTTCTGAAATTGTTAGGTTCTAACATTACAAGATCACTTTAAAGTCAGTTTATTTAAAAAAAGAAGAGAGTTATCATATGTGATAGATTCTTTGCTCCCCCCACCCACCCCGCTACTTTCTTACTCTCCATTTACTTGATTGGCCTCATGACTCAGAGCATAAAGCAATACTTCTATCTTTAACCATCAAGATTATAGCACTTCAGCTCATAAGCTCACAGGCTTCCCAAAAGCAACAGCAGCACAATGCAAGCAGACATTATATGCTACCCTACAGTTTACTTCTGTGATAAATGCAGTCTTCCTCCCTATTTTTCAGCTTTGCACGTTTAGCTGTTTCTAGCCTGAAGGAGAAATGCAACTGCATTACATTTTGTACACTATCCTAAAAGGCATTTGGAGTTAACGCCAAATTTCTCAGTTGACTTCAAGTTGGAATATTCAAGGCTGTCCATATATAATTATATGTTAAGATTCACCTTTTTGATGATAATGCTATGACCTAGTATCTCTCTATATCCTTTTCCAAAAAGGAAAGAAAATTAATTCTACAAGTAAGCCTGCATTAATGTGGCACAGGGAACCTTGCTACGCAGACAAATTCAGTCAAGAACATCAGAACGTGCTTATATATTGGGGGAGAAAAAAATAGAGGTCAAGATAATTTGCATTTGAAGTTATTTTAATATTTGAAAACATTCTTCCTCTCTCCTCCCCTATTTTGCCTTTCTAGCCTTCTTCCAATGAACTCCCCCCTCTCAAAATAAATAATCAATCGCAGATGCTTTTTCTAAATTTACAAGAACACAGATGTGGTACAATGAAGTCAGTTTTTCACTGCTATAATAAAATACTACTTTTTAAGCACATATCTTCACTCAAGTTTTGAACTATTAGGTCACAAAACACTGCAGTGCTAGAACACATGCCAAAAGATGGAACTGTGTATCAGGAGTGTTTACACTCTTGATTTTTTTTTTTTTAAGTTCCAAATGCCAACCAGACCTTTCACTTCTGTAATACTAAATACTACAGAAAACTTATTTGGTTTAACACAGGGAAAGAAATGCTATCAAGTCGACATTGAATTTCTCAGTAGTAGGGGGTGTTCTTTGTTTTTCCCTTGCTAATACAGCATATTGCTACAAACAGAAAAATTCTTACAGCTTTTGAAGTTCTTTAAGCAAAAGTTAACTGCATTAACAACCTGCTGTTAAGTAAACATTTTAAGCGGGCTTAATTATAAAGCTGATTTAAAGTAGTGAAAAAATAAAAGTGGGTTACTTCAATGAAACCAATAATAAACAAGACTTAGTGCTTAGAATTAGCTAGAAAGAGCAACAGGTTCAAACACACTTGATATGAATGCTGTAGTAATGTGCTCCTGCCATGCTGCAGCAGCACTTGAAGACCAACTGAGCAAATTACCTAAGCATGTATTTTCCTTAGACTACTCCTCAATAAACAAAGAAAGGGATAGTTGCTACATTAAAACCCATGTAGAGGTTTCTTCCGTTACACTGGCAATTTAATAGATAAAAGGGAAAGGATTTTTCTCATTTACTTGTTCATGAAGTGAAAACACAAGGAAAAGCATCATCCAAAAAGAAAACTTTTCAGATGCATGACAAGAACTTAGGTGACTTAACAGACTTCCTATGGGAAGAAGAAACCCAACTCCTCATTGTGCTTTTGAAAGTTTTCTCATCTCAATGTTACGGCTGTAACATGACATTTATTCTGTAAACGTGCACTTTAAAAGACCGCTTCAAAGTTTTCTGCATATGGTCTGCCTTTCAATCCTTGAACTTTTGCTTTGGTTTCAAACCTTGATCAGGAGAAAACCTACTTACTGCCTTTGCACTATAGAAACCTAGAGTCATGATTAGTTCCTCCCCCAAAACAATATTTTATTAAAACATTTCTATACAGAACTTTTATAATTTAAAACATTCAAAATCTGCCTTATAATATATACTATTATCCAAGTTATTTACAGAAGGACAAATACCTTTCTTCATTCAAGTTTAAAGTAAATTGGTTTAAGATACTGCTGAAGAGAAAAGCATCTTTTCGATAGCAGCATGTTATTGCCCACCCCCCCAAGAACCTCAGTCCTAACAAAGGATTCAATGCACATAACAATATGATCAGAAAAACAAGAAAGATAAAAACAGAAAGAAGAAAAGGAAAGGACACAGCCTTAGAGGAATGAGACATTACCTTTGGAGCGCACGATGTAACACTGTTTCTGTAAATTTTACACAAAAATGGCAGAAATAAATTGTAATACATTTTCAGACAAAACTGAGTCTATGTTTTATTAAATACAAGTTTAAAATTAATATTAATCAAGTTGTATGCAGAACAAGGATGCCTAAAAGAGGGCTCTAAATTTTCTTTAGAATACAAGGTACTTTGAAAACTACAGTAAGTTCTCCTTAAAAACAAAAAGAAACCTATAGACATAACCTGCTTGCATACACTATTACAAAGATAAACAGGTAGAAAAGAGAATCCTCCCGCTCCCCTCTAAGTCTCAATCCAGCAAGTGTTAGAACACACGCAGAACGTTTAGCAGATGAATAACTGATTTCAATGGGTTTAATATAGGTGTTCAAATGCTCTACTGAATCCAGTCCTAAGTATATACTTCAYAGGATGGCACACCATAGCTTAAACGTTTTGATTTACAAATGAAATGTGTTAAGTCAGTAAGTCTGCAACTTCATACATTTCGTAATTAGCTGACATCTTCCTTGTATTATGAAGCTTTTCTAAAACTAAGAAAAATARGTGCTTTCTCTAAAATATGTGCATTGCTATTAGATTGCTTGTGTTCAGAATTATAGAAAAACAAACACATTGCAGATGCAAAAAAGACAAAACGTGCATCAACTAATACCGTACTTTTGCTCTGGTATAATTCTGAACAGCAGCAATGTTTTAAAACTGCATTATCAGTTGAGCTTATCTGTATTTTCTCCCCCCAAATAAACTATTAGGTCTTAAATTATGTCTCTGCATATCCAAGCACTGAAATGATCTGTTTGTTACTTACTATACATAAAAGCATCCTGTGAATGCTTTCACACAGGCTGTGCTTTCACATAAACTTTTGATCAAGCCAGTGGGACCTGCTTGCRTGATAAGTGCACATATACCACTTTTGCTCAAAGATAATGCAACATCAGCCCCTTTCATTTGAATTTTTTAGATTTTTATATTACTGTCAACTGTTCAATAATTAGCTCAAAGGTATTTCATTCACAGTAAAAAAAAAAAATTAACTGTTGATTAGAAAAACACCTGTTTTGGAACACCGAAAAGGYTTAGAAATGAACCACTTGCAATAAGCTCGTAACATTCAGAAATCATTTGTAAAATCAAAACAGAAAAGTCCTCACAATTTATTTTATCCTTCATTTAGCAGATCAAAGTGGTTAGTTTGTTTGAATTTAGTAACTAGGCATGGCACCACACATTAAAAACATTTCTAAAAAGCTATTTAGTTTTGAGCAAGAAAGCAGAGCTTGAGAGACACATTAAACCAACAATACTCTCTGTACGGAAAAAAAAAAATATAAATCTAGCAGTAATAGCAAAACAGCCTCAAGTTTTAAATAGCTTTTGGACACAGAGGCAAGAACTCCAAGCATTTGAACTGATAAGGAACACAACCGAGGAACACAATCCTCTTTAAATTGTAATAAGGATGTATTCCTCAGTAAACTACATGGCTAAACAACAAGGCAATAAATTAATTATTACACAAAACTTCCCCATGACAAAGAGGTTGGTTACTTTTTCTTGCCTCCTATTGTTTTCTTTATGCTTCATTCTGCAGTCACTTCTATTTTTCTAGTAAGTGTAGCTTGACAGATTTTGTATGACAATGGAAGCAACGTTAAGCCCACACAAGCATTTGTAGGATCAGGAGTCTCATTAATTTTATAGTACTTTATATACTCATTTTCACAAGAGTTGCACTTATTTTGTATTGCAACTTTCCTTACTAGCAGGTTGGGTATGGCCACAGGCATGATGGAGGTGCTCTAAAGAGACAAGATACCTTTATCAGATCAGCTCGACTGAGAAGCAGAATACATTGCTCAAGAAGAACATCACSCAACAAGTAATACAGCCACTGAGCTGGAACATCCAAGAACAGGCCGACTATCCCCCCCCCCCCGACTAAATCAGGGACCTAAAGACATTAGCTATATTTGTGCAATGCTCTAGATGCACTCCCCCAATAACTAGTAATAATAATAATCATCATCTTTTCGGTAGCAGTTCAAAACAGATATTAGAGTACACAGAAAAAGGAAGATGATTCTAGAGTGGTTCCTGTCAACCTCTACCCCATCCTAGGGATTCCATATCTGAGTATCAACATGGAAACAGGACAATTAAAAGAAAATTAGCACACTCAGGTAGTGTTTAGAACACTTGCTGAATAACCGATGGTTCTAAAAGAAATTATTCACAGAAAAGAAGCAAATTAAATAGTGGTGCTATCTGAAAAGACAAATAGCTAATTTATAAACTGGTACCTTACAACTGTCTTCAACACAAGTCTGCAATAAAATGCTACAACAGATCGCTTTGGATATAGAAAATTGAAATTCCAATATTTCACAAATCCAAACATTATAAAGGGGTAGTCTCTGTATCCTTTCTGCTGGATTTCAACAAGACGCATTTCTTCAGACCAGGAAATGTTTCTTAGACACATGTGTGAATAGACTTGGCCTATTTAAAGTACATCTGCATGAAAAACAATCCTGCCTTAGCTAAACATTCTCCTTTCAGCGCAACTGTTACTCCTATTCAAGTAAGAAAAAAGATAAGAAGTGGGGAGAATTAGTCAACGAGCATTAAACACAGCACTTCTAACATTGTATATATACACACTTCTGACTCTTTGTTCTACTCTGTTTTGGGCCCCTCACTACAAGAAGGACATTGAGGTGCTGGAGCGTGTCCAGAGAAGGGCAACGAAGCTGGTGAAGGGTCTGGAGAGCAAGTCTTACGAGGAAYGGCTGAGGGAACTGGGACTGTTTAGTCTGGAGAAGAGGAGGCTGAGGGGAGACCTTATCGCCCTCTACAACTACCTGAAAGGAGGTTGCAGCGAGGTGGGTGTTGGTCTCTTCTGCCAAGCAACTAGCGATAGGACGAGAGGAAGTGGCCTCAAGTTGCGCCAGGGGAGGTTTAGATTGGACATTAGGAAAAATTTCTTTMCTGAAAGAGTRGTTAAGCATTGGAMCAGGCTGCCCAGGGAAGTGGTGGAGTCACCATCCCTGGAAGTATTTAAAAGACGTGTAGATGAGGCGCTTAGGGACATGGTTTAGTGGGCATGGTGGTGTTGGGTTGACGGTTGGGACTTGATGATCTTAGAGGTCTTTTCCAACCTTAATGATTCTATGATTCTACTTTTGCATCTTGCCAGTTTCTACCAGTGTTTTAATTTATGTTCATTCTTTTTACACTGGCCTCACTGGAGCTTCCTAACAATACTTACACTGTCTTTTCCATGCCCAGTTCTCTATTGTTGCTTATAAATGCTTCAAACTCATTCATGCCAGAGAAATTTCCTACGAATCAAAGAAAGCTGATGATACTTTAGGATTGGTCAGATACTTGTTTACATTAAGATTAGTCTGGAGCTTCTACTTCAAGTAAAACTGACCACTACAGCTCAACTTTTAACAATTTTTAGGCATTGCGTAGAGTCTTGTTCTGACCAGTTTGTTAGTGCAGTCTGTCAAAGAGCTATTTGCTGCCTGATTACTTACTCTAAAGACTAGTTATTCCAAATGACACTTATCTGTGGTAAGCAGGGAAAGCACTTCTGATGAGCAAGCAAAAATGTTATAGTCAGAAATCATGCTATTATTTTAGCCCTAATTGAACAAATACTTATATAAAAGAAAATAGCTTATTTGCACTCCTTATTTGCTACATTATACATGTGTATGATACAGAAACATAGAGTTCTCATCCCTGAAGTTATCTATGAACTATAAAAAAAAAAAATGCAGAGGTCTAAAGAAGTTCAGATGGAGATGAACTATTTCCCTTTCTATAAATCTAATCAATAAAATTAAGCAAGTTCAAACCATTAAAAATCTAAAAGACTGCCACTGAAGACTGCCCTTTCACACAATTTTCCGGTCACACATTTGAAGCACATTTTTCCTAATGATAAACTACCAAATAACTGAGCATTCTTCTGAGTATAAGAAACACATTTGAATTTCAGCTTAACGTATATCACTAAAGGAAACAAACATATTTTATTAGAGAAAAGCTGCAYAGATACACAGTACATTCCCTAAAGTAATCAGACAAATGTCACCAAGCAAGACTAACTGCTTTAATATATTGCATTTTAAAGTTAAGTCAGAAACTGCCTAGTTAAAGTCTTTAGTAGTTGTTTCCTACTTTGAATCTTGAAATTCAAACTCTCCATGTTATGAAGCAGAAACCAAGTTCCACCATTAAAAAAAAAAAACCTATACAAAAAGACAGATTGTTGAACTATGTGTTTCACCATCCATCCTTGCCTATTTGTAAATTGAGTTATCAAACATGAACCTGACTTTGCAACTGCCTGTATACACACACCCCTGCCTTTACGAGCAGCCTCAGTGGCTTCTGTATGGATTCTGTAATTGTACATATTCATTCGAGGATCAGCTGCAGTACTGGAGGCCAAAGGTGGGATTCAGCTTAAATGCATAAACTTGAATACAGTAAAGGCATCCGCAAGTGAGCTAGGCRTCTCAGCTGCTGGTCAGGTCTAGGGAGAACGCTGCATTGCCAACATATAGGCATCTTGAGCTGCCCTACTGTATCCTGCCTGGCTTCCAGCTGCTACTCCAGGAGTGCAGGGTGTCTTGCAGGTGCTAAATCATATTTGCACACCCTGTCTTGGAGTCTTGGAGTTCCCAATGGTGCTTCAAACAGCATTAGATGTCTGCATGCGTAAAATGAAAAAAGCCCCGGTCAAGAGGGTCACAGAAGTCTAGAGCATTAGAGCATGCTTTAAAGACTTAGACAGCAGCCCACCTAAACCTCATCAGTTATACTGGGAGTTTACTCTGAGCTTGATTCACTTGCCTGAATCTAGGACAAGCTGGTGCCATTTAGGACACTACAGGATACCCAAGAAATCTGCATCAGACAGGCAGGTAAAACGCAAGACCTTCAGAACATCCACACCCTTCTCTCCCAGCAGCTGAAGGCCAGGTAGGATACCCCAGGACCCTAAAAATGGCTTTAGATTCCAACAGGCAGCTGAGGTGAATCTAGCTTACGTGGAGATGATTATGTTTAGGTATCTTACACTGCCTGAATTCCCACCAAACTAACACTTTCTCTTTACAGTGATTTTATGAAAAAACACATTTTTTTGAAGAAATCTGCATCTTTCAAAATACTTCTGTATTTGATGAAAGTGCTCTTAAATACTGTTCATTGTATTGTCTCATGTAAATTGTAATTTAGCATCTAACACTACCTTAGGTTGTTTTGGTGTGTGGGGAGAGACAAGGTGTTTATGTCTGTTAAATCTAATTGAACAAGTAAGCTGAGTCTACTAAGCGTAAGGGAAAGAAGACGACTTCTGAATCAAATGCAGGAGAGAAAAGAAACTTTAGAGCCCTCAAATGATAGCTTCTTGACTGATGTGACATCATTAAGTTTTCATGTATATTGTTCAGATAAGCTTAAAAATGGAAAATTATGACAAGAGAACCAAAAGATAAGTCACCAAGTAGTAAATAGTGAACCATTGTCTTGCAGAGAGCTTATTAAACCACAGGGTTTTTTTTTTTATACAGAGATTGTTTTCCATATTAATGTGTATACATACCCATTCAGATTTACTGTAAGGAAGCACAACATCTAAAATTTGGTTTGAAGGGAACAGAAAACAAGCTTTTGACACTTACAGTTTTCTCTCTATGGAAAATCAGAACAGTGGTAACTGTGAAAGGTTCCTATTCATTTTCCATTTTTAGGGCATTCTTTAGGAAGAGACCTAAAAATGTCTCTTATCTGAACTTCATCATATCATACTGAAGATCTTTTTCAGGCAAAG
>JAYKAV010001311.1:864984-988437 GCA_035582835.1 Phoebastria nigripes | reverse complement strand
GGGGGGGGGAGGGGTGAGCCCCGTCAGCGCTGCCCGCCCTGCCCGTGCCCTCCCCCCGGGCAGGGGGCGGCCACGACCTTACCTGGCAGCTCCGGCGCTTTGTTCCCTCGCCGCGCCGCGCCCCCCTCAGCCCCCCCTGCCCACCCCCCCGCCGGAGCCGCCGGCCCCGAACGCCATTACCCGACTGACTCAATGGCCCCTCCGCCCGCCCCGCCCCGGCGCGGCGCGGCGTGGCCCCGCCTCCCCCGCCGCGCCCCGCCCCTCCCCGCCCCTGCCACGCTTTCCCGCCGCCCGCGCGGCGCTGTGAGGGGACGAGGAGGGGGAGCGGCGGGAGCGGGTGCTTCGCCTCAGGGCCGGGAGCTCCGCTCCCTCCTGAGCGCGGCGGGACGAAGCTTCTCCGTCCCCTGGCCGCGGCGGGGGGACAGGCACGGGGAGGAGGAAGGTCCTTTACAGAATAAATAACATCGTGAGCCCCCGTGAGGGGGCATCCCCCCTCACCGCCCTGACCCCCAGCCGTCATGCCCGTGCAGGGCTGTGGAGCTGAGCGACCCTCCCCCCCCACCGCGGTGCTTCACCCCTTTAATTTGAGAAGCCTGAGTGGTTTTGCAGAGATGTCTCCCTTTGAAGGGAAAATATTCTTGCCAGCACAAAAAAAAAACCTCAGAAGATTTTGTATGGGAAAATGTTCACCGCAACGCATTCGTCAGGGCTGTGGTAGGAATCGCTCTGGTTCTTCGGCGTGAAAACAAGGCCGCTCCGGGGGCCAGCCTGGGATGATCCTGGCCCTTGCTGAGCCTCAGCCCTGCRTAAACTTAGCCAGCCCTGGCTTAGGAGCCCAAGAAAATTTAAACCAAAGAAATTTTAATTATTGCAGTAGGCCATAGGTTATTTTTTCTGAGTTTGGGATGTTGGACCGTCCCAGAGTGTGGAAGTGGTAACTTTAGCAATTGAAGTGTCAAACTGTTCAGGAAGGAGTATTAAATCTATAAATCCTCAGCCTACTACATCTTTCAGGCCAAGTTACTTCACACCGAGGATGTCCAGCACCTTAAAACAGCTTTTTGTGTAGCTCCTCATATTAATTTAATTTATGTAATTACTCCTGTAACAGTAACTTTGTTCTCATCCTTACAGAGACGGGTTTTCTGGGAAGGCAGAGGAAGGCAGCACCTCTAGCATGGTGTACACCCTGCATACGCTGTGCCATCCCTACAGCCCCGTACATCGTCTCCAGCTAAACCACAGCCTCACCACTTGGTGCAAAAAAATGTCTTTTATTACTTCCAGAAAGAAGTTTCGTCACTTCCTAAGCAGTGAGGACACTCTTATTCAGTCCTCGCCACCCGAGAAGCAAACCGTTTCCGAATGCTTTCCACAAGTTGTACAAACCAGAACTCACTGCAGTAATTTTACCTGGCAGCAGTATCCGTGGTTACATCCTTGTCTGAGGAGAAATTCAGAGGTCTTAGATTAAAAGAAAATGTGCTGAGAATAAAGAATAGCAATACTGAAATCAAAGGATATTTTAGAAGTTGCAGGAAAGCGGGATTGTTTTAAGTGTAATTTATCTATAGCTTTAATGGCTGCTGTCACTAGAGTATTTGAGCACCTCATCAAGTTTTAACAGCCAGATTCTGTCATTCTTTATTATGTCTAATAACACGTGATTGTCCCTAAGGAAGCCTGTCTTTGGAGTTGTCACAAAGGCTGGTCCTTTGGGGATATTTGCATGGTAAGCTACCACACAATGTGAAAAAAATGTAGCACAGTCTGGCCCTAAATTATTTGACTGTGAAATGCTCTTATAAAGTAGAAGGGTATTATCTGCCTCACTTTAGAACAGTAAACCGAGAAACAAAGCTGCTGAGAAATTGCGTTACAGTAGATCCACAGGAATTCCTTTCCAAAATTAAAATTTGAAAACAAATCTCCTTGATTTCCTTAATCTTCCCAAACAATAAATATCATATGTTTGGGTTTTTATGGTTTTGTGTTTTTTTTTTTCTTCTCCTGAGGTGAAATAAACTATTAATTCCCTTTTACCTGCAGTCTCTTGCTTTTCTGTTTTCAGAACATGAACTTGCTAAAGGCAGATGAGCAAATAAATAAGCAAAAGTCTCAAAAAAGACATGGAAATATGCTTCTTGCTCTTCACGCAAGTAGCAAAGATTGTGAGCAATAAAAAAAAAGTTAATTTCAAGCCCTGATTATTTTAGCAAAGAAGCAAATTAGAAAGAAGTTCTGATCTCCTGGGAGATAAGCTCTTAAGATCATCTCTAGGACTAGAACTGATAAATACGCAGCTTGGTAGAAGAAAGACATACCCAAAAAAAAGAAGTTTCCAAAGCACATCTGAGGCCAGCCTTTTGAAACATGAAACATTTAGTTACAAATGAAGATTTTTCCTAGTGTTCCTGTCTGGGAACTGTTGCAGATGCTGTTCTGGTAACGTCCTGTGCCCATTGAAACCAGTGACAAAGTCCCCATTGATTTCAGTGACTGTGGATGTAGGCTGTTTGAGGGGGATTAAGGTCTGCGTGGCAAAGCAGCGTAGTCATGAATAATTGCTTCTGTATAATACTAGGTTTTGATAAGCCATAAACTTGTGAAACGCCCCCTTTTATAGGCTAAAATTTTCCCGGCTATGTTCCAATCCTAAAGACAACTTTTGCATGCACCGAGATCAGTGGACCCAACTTTATTCTACCTAACATCAGCTTCAGAGATTTCTTAGTGGTACATTTTATGCCCAAGAATTCATGTTGACAAATCTTGGCTAAAAGTTGCATTTTTTTCTGAGATAGAGTGTGCTTGGCTACAGGAGTTTGAAAAGTAGGAGGGTGCAAAAGCCACTGCTGAACAGTTATGCAACCTACGTGCACATCAGGGTAAAACTACTTAAATTAGGACAGAATCTTTATTTTCCAAAATGTCTTTGATTGCCCTAATAATTATTAGTCTACATGTGGCCATGAAAGCTCAAACTGACCAGCTTTTGTTTAGGAATTTATAGAGGCTTTTCCTTATCTTTTTGCAAATTCCATACATAGAACCTGAGTCTGAAATAGAAAAGAAGCTTTTTTTATGAGCAACAAGTTGTTGGTCAGTTCTTTCTCATGCTATTTGAGATGTCGCCGTTGCAGTTACGTTTTATTTGCCAACTGCAATACTATACAGGGCCTAGTGTCTGAAAAACCTCTGGTCTGCTCCTTATGTGCTGAATATTTTCTTACCTTATTTGTGATTTGCACGCACATTGGTTAGATAAGGAGGAGAAGGAATTTTCAACATAGCTTTTCATTATCTGGGGCATTTCGGTTGGGGGGGTGGTGCTCAAAATACTTCTGTGAGACAAATTCATGGCTGCTTATTCGAGATCTCGCTCTGTAGCCGCTCTGCGCAGATTCTCATCTGGTGTGAATGGATGCGAAGTGTTGACACCAGGAGAAGAAGTGACTCAGAGCTGTTCACAATGGTCATTGAAGTTTTGAACATTGAGAGACAGTGGATAAAAGAGCCAGAAAATTCTACAGATAAATTCAAAAACTTGTGTTAGTGACGAACAGACGAGCACCTGAAGTGTTTCCTTCAATCATTCAGTCATGCAAAACCATTTCTTCGGTATTTTTCTGAAGAATAAATATTGCAGACCAGAATAACTGAAAAAGGGCTTTAATTATGAAAAGCCTCACTGCTGAGCAAACGAGAAGTTAAAAGTGAAAAGCCAACAGGCAGTTATCTGTTAAGCAAACTTAAACAGTGAAAAGGTGCTTAATTAAAAAATACCCATGTCAGCATTTGAGTGCGGAGTTTAGCGTGTTAAAGGGAAGTAAACGGCTTGGGGATAAGTAATAAAACAGTAAGATCTGTCAGCTCTAGGCTGCTGATCAAAATCCACACCATGTCAGTAACATCTGACATTTTTCCACACATCAAATGCCAAGATGTTGAAGATCTCTGCATGGCTAGCAAGAAGCTCCTGTCCACATTACCAAAAACATTAAAACTCTTGGCTTTTATAGAGCCTTGGAAGCAGTCAATGGTTCCTATCTTGACAGGACTGAGTAAACTGGGAACTAAAGGACATAGGAGAACGTTCCCAGTGCAGCAGGAGATTTGGGGGCTTAGGCAGGCAGACTATCACTAGTGCCTGCCTTCGACAGTAACTTTCCCATTTGGCACCGTGCATTAGCAGCTACTCACAGAGCCTGTGAAGGTTACTCGAGAAACAATCTGTTACCCTTCGGCTGCTCCAGAGTCCAGCGCGTGAGCGGTCCAGCAAGCCTGCCCATAGAAATGGAAAGCCGGATCTTTTGAAATCATTCTTTCACAGAAGATGAACATTAGGTAAAAGTAAAGAGAGATTATATTTACTATTATTAACATACTGACAATGTCATTAATAACTTCATAGAGACAGGGGCACAGAAATAAAGTAAAACCAGATTATAGCCACCCATATGCTGAGCCAGCTCCAGTAAATTTCCCTCTCTTTTGCTCCCTGACAAACTCTTAGGACGCTTACACAGCTGTCCCATAGCTGAAATTCATGTCTCAAGCAAAACCTTTGTCATAGGACTTGCTTTTGCTGAAAAGGAGCATAGATGTGGGGACACACGTATCCTCAGACAGGGTACAGGGATATTTGTAACCTCACACATCCAAACACTCCCTGCGGTTCTCTTCAGTCACGGTTCCCTTTCCCCAGGGATTTCCTGTGAACCGTAACCCAATTAATACCTGAACCATTAACACAGTTCCTAAAGATTACTGAGCTTTCCCCCATCCTGCCCTAAAGCTTTAGGGTGTTTCCATCCCTGGCATGGAGCCATCTACTATCCAGGCAGTAAATGGAATTTGTTAATGACTGCCCCAGCATGATAGAAATATAAGGAAACCATTAATCCATTATGTGGTAAATTGCTTAATGGGGCAGGGTATATTCCTGTACATATAGCWTCTTTAGTCCCTGACACCCGTATTTCATGTGAACTAGTATATGGGACTTTAAATGAACACGATGTATACAGATTATTACGAGCAGCTTGCTAAGACTAGAAATAAAGTCAGGCAGTTGCTGAGAAGGCAGGTCAGGTTTGGGAGATTTGCGGTCTCCTCCTCTAGCTGCCTGTGCTCTCCCTGGATAAACAAACAGCTTCAGTCTCTCTGGCTGATGTGGCATAAATCTCAACAGTGCCAACATCTCATCCAGAAAACATTCAAAAGCAAATGCTGTCAAGAAACCTGAACATGAGTGAGCTCAGAAGCTGGAACATCATTTAATGTAGTTTTCTGTATAATTCTCCCAGCTGCTCCAGACTGATTCCTACCTCTACGGTCTTCCCACCTACCTAGCTGCTTATTTGCTCCCCTTCATTAGTATCTGAGTTCTCCCCARATAATTTTACAAAAATACCTCCATTTTGCTCTTCTTTCACTGCTTGTAGAGAAAGAGGTTGATGATTTTATATTTCCTTAACCAATAAATGCCAGAGGTCTGACGTGTGGGTTGGTGTATTGTGTAGGTCTCAAGATCACATTTGGCCTGATCCAAACCCCAATGCAATTAATTTTTTTTCCATTTACTTCAGGGGGTTATAACTCAGGGCTATCGAAAGAAAATGAAGTCTTGCTAGTAATCAAAACTATTCTTTATCCAAAGGATGAAGCCTGCTTCATATCAGACTTGACTTACCCATTCAATAATAATTAAATTAGGTCAAAAAAAGAGATTATTTTATACAGCATATAATTAACCGGTGAAACTTGGTGCCACAGGGAAGTGCAGAGGTTAATGATACGATGTCTGTTTTTGCATGTGGAGTCCTGCGTGGAAACCAATGAGTGGGCCACACTACATAACAGCAACACAAGTGAGTTTTTACCCTCACAATAAAATTAGACTGTTTGTGTTACCGTGTTCTTGCAATCTCCCATCTGTTTCTCTGTGCCTGTTGTCTCTTGTCTTGTATTAAATTATGAGCTCTTGGAATGGATGAAAACAAAGGTCTTTTGGTAGGTACTTTGACAGCCTATATCGGTCTTATGTCAGTAAAAGAAATAAGGCAATTTTGCCTAAAACCCTACCCTTATTCAGAAGTGACACTGAGGTAGGGATTACAAATAAAAACCAGTACTGAACAAGTAGAAAAAAAAGGAAAAAATCATACATACTGCTGAAGGCAGCTAACCGACCCTATAAGAAGCTTGGTATGAAATGGAGTATCACCAGGATCACTCTGATTCAAACTAATATTCAATTAATAGCTTTTTGAGGGGAAAATGGCACAATGATTCCTTTCCCCTAGTTTTTCTTCTTTCTTCTTTTTCTCTAACGTTTAGTTTACCTTTTTACCTTTGCATTAAACATGTATAAACCCCAGCTCAACATTCTCACTAAGCATCATCTGAGAACACTCTGTTATGCAGCACAATATACTTGAAATGCTTGAAACTGAGTCAGCTCAGGTACTTCAGAGCTTGTTAGTTTTAGCTCAGACAGTTTGGACATTTCTGCACCATGGTTGCCAGCACTGTGGATTGCAGGAGGGTTTGTTAATTCAGCTGCGATGCACATGTACGCAGCCGGCAGAGGTTCAGGACAGTGCCCGTGTTGGGGACCATGGAGCAGAGACATCAAAGTAGCTCTGCAGGCCAGTCTACCACCAGCAGAGATTCATTGGAGACAATTTGCTGTGCTGAGCCAGAAATGACTTCACGTAGGGCTGGTGGGACACCTTGTCACTGTCCTCCCAAAGCTGCTGTTTCCAGGAGTGTGACATGTGGCACAGAGATGCTTGAGCTGGTTCCAGCCAAAACCAGCTGAGCTCTGGCAGGGGTTTACTAGCCCAGGCTCAGTACTGTTCCAAGGCAGCTGCATTGCTCCTAGACCCAAATTGGCCCCAGAACAAGTACAGCTCCATTTGCATGCACTGCCGTTCCTGAACCAGTAAATCACATTGAAGCCAAGCTGACTCTGCACAAAGCCATCTCAGGTACATCTAAATCCAGACAGCTAGCAGTGCTTTAAAAATAAAGAATTCGAGTCACAATGCAAAGTTAAGTGGGTGAAATGTAGTGGTCCCCGTGATCTAGGAGGTCAGACTAATTGATATAGCGCTTTGTTCTGGTGTTAAATCTGTGAATCTGCAGCTGAGGCTCCAAAGCAGAGGGATGATAATAGCAAGAACAGTGCCAATAAGGAAAAAAGCTGAGTGGTTGGCAGAGCCATGGCTGCAGCGAGGCGTGTAATTCTCAGTAGATCGGAGTAGGCAGAAGAGAACAGTTACCTGCTCCTGAAACTGGGGGAAGAACGGAGAATCCTGGTAACAAAAGAGGATGCAGAGAAATTCTGGCTTGTGGATATGGGCAGAATGGTTGGGATGAGGGAGAGGGACGGATTCATGCAGGGAGTTCCTGCAAAGAAGGGGGAGGTTTCTATAGGAGAAACTTGCTGGGGAATGAAGGATTGCCAGAAGTCCTCGATTGGCACAGTGACTTTAGAGAAGAATATTACTAAAATATGCAGTGCCTCCTGGTAACAGCGTTAGTAATAACCATCAAGATAAATGTTAATGTTGATATAAATAAAGCTATATGCAATTATGATCAGCTAAGGTCAGGAAGATACTATTTTTCTGGATTGAACAATTAAGTGCATTGTGTGCACTTACGGACAGAGAAGGTTGGAAGGGGAGGATTTATATTGTCTTCTGAACGATTCAACACTGACCACTGTCAGAGACAGGATACTACATCGATCTGTTTGGGAATGACAATTTTTCTTTTCTGCAACAACCACAAAATATTTGTGCTGGGAGTTCAGAAGCTTTGGCCTCACTTAATTTGATACTAAAAGATCTTGGTGGACAGAGATATATAAAACTGCCAATGTGAACTAGTGAGAATCTTGTTTATGCCTCCGCATAGGAAGGGTTTGTCTTATGATAAGGCAGGAGCTTAAAGTAAATCCTGAATGTAAACATATAAATAAAATGGTTTGGTATTTATTTTAGACTCTAAATTCTAGCTCCTGAAATATAAATAAAATGGCTTGCTATTTACTCTAGCTTCCACTTGAAATGCAGGCTGGAACRCCATAGGTTTGTTCTAGTTTAACGGCATGCTAATAATTGCAGATATACCATCAATTGTGCTGGCATGTTCGTTTAATGGATTGCAATTGTTGCTATAAACAAATGGTAATTGCTTGGGATTTAAAATATACTGTAATTGCATTTTTAACATTGAACTTCTGTGATACAAAGACAGTAATTGCGGTATTTTTCAGTTCGATTGGTTTAAAATACAGGGGCAAGGGCAGTTTTGCAACGAAGACCAAGAGAAATAGGAGAATGCTTCAAGTCAGGGAGCAGCTAGCCTCCAGCCCTGCTCCCCTTACAGTGCACAACAAAACTTCCCTCCGAATGCAAGAAATTAGGACTGACCACATATGAAACCACACAGAGATTTCCAAAATGGAGCCTTCAAGTTTCTGCACATAAATTCAAGACTTCTCTTGGTATAACTAGAGCGGATTTGCTGGCAGGGGGGAAAAAGAGGAGAAGGCTATTAATCCTGATGCCAAGTTTGCACGATGGGAGTATGGGGGAGGCTGCCAACCCCATCCCACTCCATGGCTCCAGCTGCAGTGAAAGTATAGGCAGAAATCTCCCCGAGCACTAACCTTTCCATCGCTCAGCCTAGGTTTTATGTGAGTAAATAGCCTTTGCACTGTACCCTTCATTCTGATACATTTAAGTATCCATCCTTCTAACTTTATGCACTGAACTGAACTCTCATCTCATAGTAAGGTTTCCCAAAACAAGTAAGCCCATCTATTGACTCTCTGCCTTTCACAGTCCCAACCTCCCACCACTTCTCCTGCTCTACCTATCACATTTATCTGACCCTGAATAAACAACCTAAACCAGCAGAAAACTGCCCCAACCAAAAAAAAAGGAAAAAAAAAAACCAAAACCAACCACAAACATAAGACCCCCTCCAAACAGATATGGTTTTTTGCAGATCTAACGAGCTGGGAGAGAAGGAGGAGAGAGCAGGACCACCAGTTTTGGCAGCAGCAAGCTGCTAGAGGCTCAGGAATTTCACAAAACTTCACCTATAGGTCCCTCAGGCAGGTTAAGTAGGATGAACCCGAACGACAGAGGTGTCATCTAAGTGAGGTATTCTGTACCTACAGCTTGGCAAAGGTATCCTGATCGACTTGCGTGCATCCGTCAGTCAAACAAAAATAAATGTTGCTATTCTGATGGACGATTATAGATCAGCTGGGAAATCAGTTGTGTTACGTTCTGCTATACCCTATTATTTTTAGTCCTGGTGCTCAAATCTGTCAAGCGTTTATCTGGGGTAACTGCCTGGCCTTTGTGAGAGTAATAATGAATAATTAAGCTTTTTACTGTCACAATAATAATGAAGTATTAATGGTGAATTAAGGAACAGAATGAGAGTAAATCCAGCCATGCAGCCATTGCTGCCAGTTAGCGGCTAACTAGATAGTCAGATGTGGAAGCATTAATGTATCTGGGTAATGAAGGAGTGATATAATCACACAGTGTCTATAAACATAAATCAAGAACAATAAAAACACTGGCTGCATAGATTCTGAGGGTGGATTCAGCAGCTTTAAGGCTACAAAACTTAATTTCCTGATCACCTGTACCTTTAGCATCCTACTTGTATATCCTAAAAATGCTTCAATATCCTCCTGTGCCAGTGGTTGCACTGAATTCCTGAAAGTATGTACATGTATTCTGGGAGAAGAAACATTTAACTGCATCAAAGATGGAGCAGAAAATTAAAAAAAAAGACTTTACAAGCAAAAAAACCCTCTAACTTGAAATTATCTAATTAATGTTCAATTTATAATGGAAAGCCACAAAAAAATCTATAAATCTAGTTGTTATAAGCTAATCTAGAAACAGCTATAAACCTATATTCCTGGGCTTTTAGATCTTGGCTGCACTAGAAAATGTTTCTTCCACATTCTGTAAAGTTGAGCTTCAGTGCTACTGGCCAGCATCTGCAGAGCTGGCCAAATCAAGGTCCACACAGTAGAAAAAGGTTTTGAATATATTTTCTGACCCAAGCATTGGAAACACTCAGGTCTGGTTAAAACATACGAGCTAAGGAAAATCATYGGAAAACTTCATTAGGGGGGATTTAATCACATCTCGCAAACACGGCCGTGTTTTCTTGTGYGTGCCTTTCTGGCATTGACAAGATGTGGCCGAGTCAAATTCTCCTGGCACTATAAATAGGAATAAACTGTGTCCCCTAGTTCTCAGGTGAAAACAATTCATTTCTTGAAACAGAACTCTCTCTCTGCCTTCATTTTCTTCCTATTTTCCCCTCTGCCAGAGTACTACATCAATCATGTTCCTTCACTAAAGACAACCTCTGCTGTTGACTTGTCTCAAACAATTGGAGGATGAACTCGCTGCCAGAAAACACCTTCTGACGTTTGGCTTGACTGAACTGTCACTGACCCATCGCATGAACTCACTCACACCCTCTCTCTACACCAGTTTTTTGTTGTCCCGCTTACAGGGAAATGAAGGGGAAAACCATAAAAATAATGAGCAGGTAAGCAACACTGCTGGTGAACAAACCGCTCAGAGGAAGAGCAGTGAAAAATCATACACAGCAAAGAAAGCCTCCTGAGATAAATGCAAAGATTTAGGGCAGCCAGACAGGAATTGCAGTGTTTGCAGAAGTCAGTGTGCGTGCACCGCGTTATTTACAGCAAACAACGTGTTCAGTCGACATAGCCCGTTTCTCTGTTCCTTAGGCTGGTGATTTTCTTTTGTTTTGTTCTTTCCCTGTTTGATCAGACTTTCCAAATAATTTTCCCACTGCTTTGGCCTCTCGTTTGCAGTTTTATAGGCTGTTACAAGCCCTGTTGATATCTGATGTTCTAAAACTGAGACAAGTTAGTTAATTTGGATTAGACATAACAGGAGTGCTGTAGTTGCACAGTTGGATAAGCTTTACCTTAGAAGGCAGGTTTCTGGGACAAGCAATATTTGTGAGCACAGGCATCAGTTGCTGAGGGCAGTGAAAATGTGGGCTCTTTGGAGGAAGACAGAGAAAACAAAACTGAAACCACTTCTGACTCCCCGACTTCTGGGATTTGTATAAATGCAAGCACGTCGTCATTTTCCTCATTCTTCCCTGCTTAATACCCACAAAATATCCTCCTGTTTGGCCAGTATTTATGCTGCAGCATGCAAGTGATGTGTGGGTACCACTCAGGAAGCAGCCCTACACAGAGGCCTTAACTGATGCAGAAGCAAGACATGAAAGTTTCACTCTCTCTTCATATTCAGATTTTGGGTTGCAGAAGCAAGTTTTGGCAGAAAAGATACAGTGAAATATCGATGTGGAATAACAGTACTTTTGCAGGAAATCAAGAGATCAGTATAGTTTCCGTACTCTAGTGATTTTTTTCCAAGAAAATCTATTAGTGAGTGGTTTAACCCGTGTTATCTCATTGTTCAGGGCATATTTCTCATGCATTCTTTCGCATGTCTTTATTAAGACGAGTCACTCCATAAACTTGATGCAAGGCTGCTCCTTTTCCCCATCAGCAAAGGCATTAACCGGGTAGCAGATGACTCACCTTCTCCTGATGCACCACTCCCAGCGTACAGCTGTGATACCATCATTGCCAGATGCTCATCTCCTGAGTCCAGCCCCAAATAATCCTAAAATTGAATTAAAGCCTGTAAGATTTTTAAAGTAAAGGTTGGCGTGCTTTTCTTTTATGCTTTTAAGGATTCATATTTTTGCTCTTCTCTCCCATTGTGAGATCTAGAAATTACCTTTGTTTCAGAAAGCAAACTGGGATTTCCCCAGGTTTCCCATTATTCCAGAATTTCGAACCTTAAAACCTCATATATTTCGCAGGTCATGGTAAAATTGATGAAGATGATCACAGTGCTGAAAATAAGCTATGTAAGCTCTCTTCTTCTCTCTAAACACCGGATGAAGAACTGTCTAATTTTCAGACCACCTCTCATGTAACTGGAAAGGAGAGGAAAAATCAAATGACTGTTTGACAAAATGGATCTTTCTGATAAGGACCGCCTGGGATTTAGGTTTTATGGACTGAAATGGATTGGGCTGTGTGGACAACATGCAGATTGGGATGAGGGCTGGGCTGGAAAGGGATGCTGCTGGAGGGAAGGCAGTCTCTTCACCTCTCATCCCTGCCACCCCCATAAACTCTGCCTGGGGATGTATGTGCATGCAGTGTAGCTCACTAAATGTATTGCATTATCGCTCATGGTAAAGTACACAGATGCTTCTTATAGGCAAGTGCTCCAGGGACACTCAGAAGTTGCTATTTTCTCTGTCTCATCACTGAAGGCCTGTAAGTGCCTGCAAATGGATGTGTGCCCAAAACCTGTAGGCGTGCTTGGGACAGGTTTAATCTAGCTAAGCAGGGTACGAGAGTAAAGGTGGTTTGGTGGCACAACCTTTCAGCGCGATACGGCAACCGGAGAATACACCCAGAAGTCCCTGGTGGGTTTATGTGGTCTGTACCAAAGGCAACATTACTCTGTTCCCAGGGTAAACTAAAGCTGTGTTGGAAGATACACACTTCACCTATGCGTGTTGCAATCCAGCTTCTAACTGCCGTGAAGCCACACTCTGGGTATGCACCAAATGCCCCAACGTGCTCTCAACGCTGTGTATCTGGTGACGTGTGCTATTTGACAGGAGGAGGAGATGACATCTCAAACATTGCATCCCTCGGGACTGAATACAGACACGTGGGCATGAAGCAGAGGTGGGATGTGCAGTAACAACACTGCTACTCGCTCGCTGGATGTGCAGGGTGCACTACACCAGTTAGTATCGGCGTAGGTGCCACAGTCCCTCTTCCTGTGTTAAACCTGTCCCTAGGATTCATTAAACAGTGGCATGTAAGAAGGGATCATAGAATCACAGAATCATAGAATAGTTTGGATTGGAAGGGACCTTTAAAGGTCATCTAGTCCAACCCCTCTGCCAGGTTGCTCTGATGTTCCTAGCTCATGCTGTCAGACTTAAATTCCCCCTGTAATTATAACTGGCCACTTTTGATATGTTTTTTTGTTTTTTTTGTTTTTTTAATTTGCAGTTCACCATTCCTGTGCATTCAGGATGACTGTGCTACAAGCAGGGTGTATTTATGTGGTGGATGATGTTTTTTCTCTAAAGGGCTAACCCTAGAGATCCTCAGGGGAAAAAGGTTCTTTGAACATTATAAAACTGCATATTTGCCTACTGCTAATTAGGCAAATATAACCTCCAGTTTGAATCTTCTTGGAGACTGGGAAGAAGAAAAATACCCTGAAAGCAGGTGGGAAAGGGTTAACAAATGAAACACAGGCTGTGAAATTGAAATATTCTTTCTGGCTCGGAGATGGTAGGCAAAAGCGCTCATCAAGCACGGAGTCTCTTTATCTGCTATCTGACAGTGCCACAGGGGACAGCAAGATGCCTGGAAACCAAGGTCATTGCCTCCCTCTTTGAAGTAATGCATTACTACATACTGGCACAGAAGTAAAAGCTGGACCTCCAGCACAGCCAGACCGATCGAGTGACACAAGTCAGGCAAAAAAGCGTGGAAAAAGGCAGAAGTATCCTCAGATACTGAGAGCCAAAAGGGATGAGAAAATTATCCAGTCTGACCTCATTTGTCGTTGGATTTTTTTTCCCCAATTATTTCTCCATAGAGTCTGATAACTTGTCATTTAAAGGGGAACTAAAAGTCAGTAACCTATGGATGGTAGGTAAATTAAAACTCCCCCTTTTTTGTTGGGAATCAGAGGAGAAAATTCAACATTTTTTAGGATCAAATCCTGCAAAGAATTACGCATGTACTTACCCAAGGGACTAGATAGACATATACAAACCAGTAAAGTAAAGAGGGCCAGACACTGGTGTGAACACTTGTCTGTGGGTGCCTATACTGTTCAGTTGTTGGCATTGCTCTTGGTATGGCATTGGCTTCTGGTGACTGACCCAGGCATGGTCTGAGAAGGTCATGGGCCAGCAGCTCTTCCTGGCCAGCAGAAGGAAGAAGCCACCCTGTCCTGGGGAAGAAGAACAGGAGCAGAGTTCAGCTATATCAACAGGAGTCCTCACATGGCATTTGATCTCAGGTCAGATGATAAGCCCTGACCTTCTTTATTTACAGGTATAGATATAGTCAATTAGCTTATTTGTGAGCCAAAAAAAATGCCCGAGCTTTTAAACTACCTCCTGTCAATGCTTTTTAGATGCCACAGCATCGCCTGAGGAGGAGGAGCAACGAGGGCTCTGTGGAGGAAGAACTGTCATAACATTTATCCAGCGCTGAGTCTCCTGTTAGTTCCGAAGAAATAGCAAAGCTCTCCAATATTAAGCAGATGTCATCTTTTAAAGGCTGAAGATGCTGTCACTTACAACGAAGGCGGAGAGGGAACAGAGAGAGGGAGGCTCTGTGTTAAGGAACACAAAGCTGCAACCAGCTCCCTTGCAGCCTCCACTAACTCCCAGTCAGCTTGAAAGGTTCCTAGCCTAAATGTCTGGTCTTAAATGTTAATATAGTATGACAAGAGGATGTAAAGAACAAGAGGAGGTCTTTCATCAGGGTCTTGCATGCACCACTAAGCTCTACAACCTCCTCTCTTCCCCTCAAGAAGGGGCTTTAGCTGCCTGTGCTGGAGGAAGGTCTGATAACGGTTCAGCCGTAGCCTTGGGTCAGCCTGCTGTAACATGAGTGTGTGTGAGGAGCTGCTGAAATACGGGAAGGGGTCTCCTTCCCGTATTTCAGGAGCTGCATTTAAGCTCACGCCCTTGCCTGAGTGATGCTTGAGGTTTGTCCGTGCCCTGCCTTGTACCTTGCTGATCCTGACCTGCTGACTTGGCTTCCTAGACCTGCCTTGATGCTACGGACTTGCCTGGCATCTGCTGGACTCTTGGCTGGACTTGGTCACTCTCACTGGACCTGCTCTGCTCTCCTTGCTTGGGTGCTGCGGGACCAAGCTCATGTTGGGAGGCTGCAGCCACCCTCAGCTCTTGCCTTCCCTTCTGCTGTGGGGCAGCTCCACTCCAGCTGCTTCTCCACAGCTCCTGGCTGACCTCCAAACCATGCAGGGGACTCTGACCAGCCTACAGAGACAGGTCTTGAGCTTGCAGGTTCCTCTGACACCTCTGCAGCCATAGTGGTCCCTGTCTCTCAACCCCTGAACCGGTCAATGGGGACTGGGCAAGGCTATGGGGTTTACTGGTCAGATGCGACTAATCTTGGCCACCTATTCAGCAGATTTTAGTTGTTCAATGAAAATAATGTCCCAGATCTCAGAGAGGGTCCTGGATCGGGTCATGCGCTATACTGAATGTCAAAACCCTATACTAAAGGACCCTGAAGCTGGTCACTGCTCTGGGTCATTTTGGGGGGGTATCACAACCTATATGGCTGTGGCTAAGGCTGGAGCTCCACCTCACAGTACCCCTCACTATCACCCCATGGGGTGGGTGCACCACCCAAACCGCTGCTCAGGTGGACCTGGGGCATCCCATAATTCTGTTACCTCTAATTTTGCCAACAAAGCCTGGATGTCTCGCCAGCCCTGAGCCACCCCAATGCCACTGCTTTCGGTGGGAGGAGCACCCAAAGGGTGCCCATGAGACCATTCCCCTCCAAGTCACTGCAGCACCTGAATGCTCAGACTCTGTCCTGCCCTATCCTGCACTCCCAGGACCATGCCTCTGCCCCAGGCACAGGATTCCCCCCCCTCAGCCACAGTCCCAGATGAATGCAGTGACTGCCAATGTCTTCGAAGGGGACAGAAACACTGCCACCTCACTGCCCGTATGGTTGCCCCATTGGTTTGATCCCAGCAAAGGAAGAGTCTGTTGGGAGCATCTACACAGTGTTGCACCCTGAATTGGTGGCCCTTGAACACCTCAAGGTGAATCTGGCAAGTGGGGGATGGTGTCTGCACACTGGGCATTTCACAACACCTGCCTCTCCAAAGCTGGACCTTTGTAAGATGTGGGGACAAACGGTGATGGGGAGGGAGGTGGCTGTCACAGCGCTGAGTGCACCAACAGGTTCTGCAACCTCTTCCCTGCCCCTCCTAGGGCTTTAGCTGCTGGTGCTCAGCGTCAGCCCTGACGTAGGGCAGCTGTAACCTTGGATCAGGTTGCTGTGAAACAGCTAAGTTGGAAGAAAGAGCTATGAGAAGTCCTGTCTGGTGTCTTTGCCCATGAACCCTCCGACCTTGGGCTTGAGAGCTACGTTTCAACACAAGCCCTTGCCCTTGGTCCTTGTCTGAGCTGGGGTGCAGGTATGGCTGTGCCCTGCCCTGCTTTGCCGAGCAGTTCTTTCAGCTGCCTGGCAGAAGGAAGGAGGAAGATGGAGGTCAGAGTAATATAATAAAAGTAAAGGCTTATTCCCATTCTGCTCATTTAAGTAAGTATTAAAATGGTGGCATTCTTTGCCAGTATAAATGCATAATTGATTATTAATTCCCTTTGCAGAGGCATTGTGTCCTTTAGTCCCTGCTTCACATGGACCGCAAATGGAGTACAGAATGAAACCACGTTGATGGGGCTACATTTAGCAGAAAGCACATCTGGCTTATTGCTTATGCTGTTCAGGCTTTTAAAAGTCAAAGTACATAGGGCTCCTTGCTGATAAAAATCTTCCAAGTTGCTGCTTGACTCAAGGGTGAATGCAATGTGAAACCTCCTCAAAGCGGTCGGTGGTATTGGCTTAAAACACTCTCACCGTCCTCCTGCACCGCTGCTTTGGTTGCACCAACGTGCCCGTGGGGCTCTGCTCTGAACTGGAGCAGGGAACTGACAGAGCTTTTACAGAGAAGTAGGTGCATCACCTCTTTTTTCTTGCTCCATTCTCTGATCTGTCTCACGGCTGTCCTCACCAAAACCATTATGTCAGTGCAGGACAGGAATGAACAGCGGGGTGCGGGAAGACTTCAAGCCAGTTGTGTCACTTTTACATCATGTGAAACCTGGGCAGAAAGTTAAAAGCTACTGTGAGCTGCCTCGAGGATTAGGCTGCTTTCTTTGTCCTCGGAGTATTAGCCGGGGAGTGAAAGGAAAGGGAGCACAGAGTATATGGACTTCTTCAGGGTAAAGCAGACAGTGGCGGTGAGACGCTCCGTGCAGCTTGTGCCTTCATGTTGTAGTGTCCTCGTACCTTCCCCTGGAGTGACATTACTGGTTATTGATGAAGTCAGGTTGTTCCTCTGGATAGACTGAGCTGATCCTGTCTGATGACTCTGATGTTTCTGAGTAACAAAATAAGCTGTGAGGTATGCAATGAGAACTAATAAATTGCACTTTTTTGGTAAGACTCCAAGCTATATTACACCCAGTCACTATTTTCCACGAACCATTCAGTTTTAAACCATTGGTTTAAAATCTAATGATTGCATGATTATTTATTTGATGTCTTGCAAAGTTCACTACATGTCGCTTTGAACACTTTGCTACAAGCAATGTAAAAATGAGACGGGGYTGGATCTACAGAATGAATTTATCTGGTGATTATTATTCTTGAGGGAATAAAACCGATTTGTTAAATTGGGAGGTAGTTGTTGTAGGCTATGTAGGAGCAATCGAAATTATCTGTAAGTCATGATAACATCAGAAACACACATGAGAACTCAGGGTAAATCCATAATTAAAAATAACAACAAACATATGCAAGAAGGTCAGTATGTATGTACATATTTCAACATAAATACAGAGGAAGAAGAGATGGTTCTTCATGGTATGGACAGCTGAACTGTAGAACTCCTTGCCAGAGATTGCRGATGTAGAAAGTTTACCTGGGTTAAAAGGGAAATTAAGACAGGATTTTAGAGAGAAGAGATCTGTTGAGGATTACCAAGTAGACAAACCACAACAGGTTCATGATATTCTCTGAGATGAAAGTAGTTGGAAACTGTAGTTGGTGAGGGAAGTATCACTTATTCTTTCTTTGACATCTGCTTATGGACACTTTTGGAAACAGGGCAGTGGACTACTTGTGCATTCGGTCTGAATCAGTATCCCTGTTCCTTTGCCTTTATGGTATTATTTATTTATTAACAATAAACCATTAACATGAATATGACAAAGCTAAATAATTGTTTATTGACTCTTCTCAGATCATGTTTAAAACAAATCCTATATCCTGAGAATGTTTATACAAACCAACATTACATTTCTTAAATGCATGGGATGGGATGCATTCAGCTCAGTGAGAGTAGTCAGACAAATAAACCTTTCATGTGTTCATCAAATGCTCACAAAATTGAGGATTTAGATTACAAATTATGACATGTTCTTCTACAATAATGTAGAGCAAATAGAAGGCTTTACCTCCTGTTACAATATTAAATAAGCTGTTCTAAAAGTTAACAAATCTACTTTCCAAATTCCTAGGAAATGAAAATTTAAGACTTTGCTTCTTATGTTCCTCCATCACAGATGTTTTGGGAAGTAATGAAATGAGCATTACAATATGATTCAGACTGGCTTTACTACATGTTTATAGTTGTCTGAATGTAGTGCTCAGCCAGCGTCTTATGCTGATTTGTTGGTAATGCAAAATGTTTAATGATGTCTCTCATGACAGCCTGTCACCCTGCTGACAGTGTGAGAGAGAAATGTGGCAGCTACAGAAGAAACACTGGCTACAGACCAGGGTCTTGAGCGACCTTGCCTTGCCAGCCATTATCAGAGGAGCATCATGATCCACTCTATTGGGTAAGACATCAAATCTCCATTCAGAAAATGACTGATCTCCTCAAACGTATTTTCACTGAGGCTGTGACTACTGGACATGTAAAATTTAGCATGCTGAGAAGGTTTTAATCTTACAGATACTTTCCCATTTTGCAAATGGTTTGGATTCACTATTTGCATATCTAAGATATACAGCAGTGGTCTAGCTCCACTATTCATACACACACGAGGTGTATCCACATACCATAAATAAGTGGTTGTGAAAGGCATAAAGACTGTAATAGCCTTCTCTTTCAGATTAGGGTATACCTTTCTTTTTAAGCAGAGCTGTGTGGTATCAGTTGGATAATTCACAATTGTTTACCTTGGAACCAGCACTGTGGCCTTCTAATCCTTCAGCAGGATTTGTGTCCAGCACTCTGGTTCACTCGGGAAGTATTGGTGAAGACATTTGAGCTCTAACAAGGTATTATGTCTATTTTGTTTTTAACATCACCGTCAGATGCCAACTTGTATTCATCCAGAAAGCTGTCAAGGGTTTTGCATGTCAGCGTGTTTTCTTCTGTTCTAATTTAAACCTCTTAGTGAACGTTTCAATATTTGCCATGCTCTGTTCTTTCCCAGTCATGGCTAGGATCATTAAATCACAAGAAAATCCCGAAGACAAGCAATCTAATAAGGCAGTCCTTTGTTTTGTGGCTGGCATGATAATTCAAACAGAAGGTCAGTCAAAAAATTATGCTTTTCTGAATGCTGTGGGGAAATGAGCGGATAGGTACCCTGCCTCTTTCTAACCACCATGCCACAGCAATAAGAAGTGAATTTGCATTTAATGCAAGAGATGAAAGTGTAAAAACTCATTCAGTGAAATAACAGCAAGTTATTTTCACAGCAAGGCACTGCTCATGTTGGCTGGCAGTTCCACAGCTTCCTGGGGATTTAGGGACTACTGCATGATTTTGTATAATCCACTTGGCCGGGCTGCCTGACCCTGAATGTGCCATGTCTAATGTATGCTAACCTCACTCCGTATCACCTTGCGGAAGGAAACCTTAAAATATATTCAATTTACCTGCTTTGTCACCTCTTATCAGTGTGATCATTTTCCATCACCTCGCATTCAGTATCCGTAAACTGGCCTGGCTACACAGCAAACTAGGAGCTGCTCTGATTTCAGACTGTGCCCTGGATTTGGTTGTTTTGGGTGGTTTGGTTTTTTTTGTTTTGTTTTTGTTTTTTTTAAATATCTTTAAGTTACTTCACAGGTGAAGTGGAAAAAATCGAATAGTCTGAGTAGCGGTAAGTAGTTTTCTGTCTGGTTTGTTTTTGCTAACCACTGCTATCACCACCTCTCAGCCAGTAGGTAAAACAGCTCTTCAACCACTGAGGTTTTCATGCATTGTCAATGTAGTGGTTAACACAGAAAGATTCTTCAAAYACTCTGCTATTCAGTGGTGGATGATTATTTTTTTTTCTTTTGCCCCACATATTCAGTCTATGCTTTACTCTATAGTTTTGTCTTTGACATGAGAATGTGCTGCTTCAAAATGGAAGCAAAGATTGGCTTTGAATTCCCTGGCAAAGCTTCTCATACAGGATACAGATCATCTCAGCTTATCTGGTTCAAGCCTGCCTGCACGTAATGTTGTTTTCTTTGGAAGTTCAGCATCGTTGCTCTGTGCTTCATTGTTCTCATTTCTTACAGTTGGAGTTGTGGCAAAAGAAAAATCGGCTTTTTGTTTCTTTTCTCTTCAGCACCAGTGGGTAGATCACTGCTGATGTAGATGGAAACATTTTTTCCTTATAATTGTTTGGACTCAGCCTTCAAAATTCTTGTCCCAGATCCACTGCCTACTGCAAAGAGGAACAATGTTGGGTGACTGGTAGCAGACTGGTGGAGCAACTGGAAAGATAGGGAGCATTTGGTGGTCAGTGCAGCCTTACTCACAGAGTGGCAGTGCTTCAGCATTTTTACTTGTTGGGCTCCTCATTTCCTCTGACAGCAGGTACTGGGAAAGAACAGCAGTGGCTCTGCCTACAAGAAGTTGCAAAGCGTTGCCTGGAGGAACCCATATCTCCCAGCCTTCTGAGCCACTCTTGTGGTACGACTTGGTGTAGCCTGTACGATGGAGCCCTGCAAAGCGCTGGCTGTCATTCATTGGGATGCTGCTAAGCTACATAAGGAGTAGACTCCTACATAAGGAGTTCACTTCTGAACATACCATGAATTTGTAGATCAACCCTCCAGTCTCTGCGAAGGACAGGAACCTTGCATTTTGTACTGCATTAGGAGATACGGGTAGCAGCAATGTCTTTGTTGCCAAGTCAAGATAAGCATTATCAAACATAATCTCTGCTGTGCAGTGCTAACCATCTGACACAACTTCTGTCTGCTCATCCCTCCTGAGCCAGTAGCAGTTCAGTCACGGCTTAAGCGATATCCCTGCTCAGTCTTCTGGCCACACAAGTATCTTGAACATTGAAGAACTGGAAGAGTAAAAGAGGGGAGCAAAGGCTGGAGTCTCTACTGCTTTCAAAGGATGGCTGTCTTGGGCTAACAAATCCCCAAGTAGCTAGACTTTAGCCAGCTCCTCAAAAGAGCTTGTGAAGCAAGCAAACAGATTGTGACACCCTAAGCTCCCTAACTGGCTTGCCTCTGCCTACTAATGAAGTGCAGCTGCTGTTAACAGAGCACAAGGGCAATGGTACATAGGGTTTTGCCACTCACAGGGAAAAGAATGCTGGCCTCAGCGGCTGCACAGCTCCCCCTAASACACCTGGGAGTATGGATGCAGCGACTGCTGAGTAGTCGGTGCTACCTGCTGTGTTGTGGACTTGCATGTGGGAGGGTCACCAGCTTCCCAACAAAGGTCTAAAAACTGGAGGAAAAAGCCTACCAGACAAGACATCTATTTCTTTTGGTGGTGCTGGTAAACAGACAAGATGTTCCCTTTAAAGTGAATGAGATCAAAATCCACCACGCTACGGGAAGTGGGCAAACAACACCCTGCCTGGATGAAAGGAAAGAAATGTTTAGAATTAAGCTGATCTATTGCTGTTCCCCAGAATCCCAAATACATCTTTTTCCCCTAAAGCTGGATATTTCATTTCACYGACAGGAAGAATCGAAAGCAGCAACCCTCAGTGGGGATGAAATCAGACTATGAAACAAGCTAGACCTGCACCAGTGTGATGATGTGTTTTGACGAGAAGTGGAAGCCGTTAGAACAACAGCAGAACGTCAGTGGTTATTCACTGCAYGTGGTGCTAAGCAATGCTGCTATTGCTTAGAAATAACAACTTGATTACACTCAGATAAAGTCCCCACATCAAGATTTGTGAGTTCAGAGCTCCCATGTTCAGTAACTTTTTTTTTTTTTTTTTACTCTTTTTATTCTGCTGGTTTTTCACACAAACATCCCGTGAGAAGACAGTTTGCGGTGTGTTACTGCCACAGCCTGCAGGGAGGCACAGGTATCATTCCAGATGCGGAGCTGCTCCACTTTTTTTCTATGCCTGGCACCACCAGAAGGAAGGAAGAAGGTAATCTACTTTGAATCCCGGTTCATCTTCTGCAGCAGCTCTTAATTAAAAAGAAAAACCCATCTGTCACCTAGGATGCACAGCGGTACAGAGTTCCTCTTGAAGCACCAGCACAAGAACTGAGCTAGAGAGCTTAGTTTTATGTCAACCAATGGCTTCCAGAAGAGCCTGATAAGACTGCTCCGTGGTTGACTTTGCATCCAAGCCTACGTGCCTTGTGTCACCACGAAAATCTCACCATTTTCCCCTCTCCCTTGGCTGCTGCAGGGGCTCCGGCGTGGCTCCCACAGCCTCGGCTGGACGAGCGCTCCCGCCAAGATGGCACCCACAGCCCACCCCCGACCTCGCTGCCCTGCCGCTGCCAACGCGGCTGGGTTCTTCTCCAGGCCCATGCCCGGCCCTGACCCGCTGCGGGCGGCCTGCGGAGGGCCGCGACCCCGGACCAGCGCCGAGGGAGCCCCCGGGGAATCACCACAGCCCCGCGGCCTGCCTCTAGCCACCACCGGCAGCCAAGGCCCAAGCCCGGCCCACCGCTGCCTCCGGGGCCTGACCGCGGCGTCCCCCGTGGCCCCGCCACCCCCGTGCCGCGCCCCTCGCCCGGGGGTGCGTAACAGGGCCGGGGCTCCCGTACGGCCTTCGAACCGGCCTCCCCCGTCCCAGCGTGCCCCGCGCCGCGGACACTCTACCCGCCGTCTCTGTGGGCGGAAGGGGGCGGGGCGGGGCGTGTTGTGGTGCCGCCGCCGCCGCCGCCGTCGCCGCCGTGGGGTGGGAGAGGTCCGAGGCCGCGGCGAGGGGCGGGGGAAGGTGAGCGGCGGAGGGGTCCGGGGGGTGGGCTGGGGGCCCTCTCCTCCCCTTCTTCCTCCTCCTCKGTCCCCTTCTGGGTCCCCGGGGACGGGGCGGGGCCGTGCCGCGCCGCTCCGGGGTGTGTGTGTGGTGCTTGAGGAGTGTGAGGGGAGGGACGGGCCCTGAGGGGGTGGGCCGAGGGGGTGAGCAGGGGTAATGTGAGGGTGTGGGGTCCTCTGGCAGGGAAGTAAGGTTTGGGGTGCTTGTGAGGAGGCGATGAGGGGAGTTGGGGTCTTGGGGGATGTGGGGATGGGGTGGGGTGGGGGTGAGCAGGGGTGATGTGCGTCTTGGGGCGGGGATCCTGTCGTATGGATGTAGGATTTGGGGGTTCCTGGGAGTGCTTGAGGGGTGTAGGGGGAGGAGGACTTGGGACTCTGAGGAGGGCTTGGGTTGGGCTGGGGATGTCTTGGGGTGAGCTGGGATAACGTGAGGGATTGGGACCTGTGGGATGGGAGTAAGATTTGGGGGTGTCTGGGTGCTTGAGGGGTGTGTGGGGAGACTAGTCAGTATGAAAGAGTGCCCTGATGAGGGGGGTGGCTTTCAAGGTGTTTGTGTTTATTGAAGAGTATGAGAAAGGGGTGCTTTTGGGGGTTTTGGGACTCTTAATGTGGGGAAGAGGAGTAAATAGAGTTTAGGTAGGTATAATTGGTGAGTGGCACAGGATGGATATGGGAAGGGTCCTTAGTTACGTGGGCTGGTGAAGGTACGGAGATGAGCTGGTGGGCTCAGCTTCAGGGCTTCAGTTGGGCTTAGCCTTTAGGAGGCTTCRGGGTATAGGTTGGTGGGTGTGGGTGCATATTCGGGAGCAGATAAGGTGGCTGATGTTTCTGAGAGATTAATGTAGGGGCAGAGCTTCAGAGCCTTACAAAGTTGTTAGGGTGTGGTTTGGGCAAGGGTTAGGAGGACTGTCCATTGAGGCAGTGCAGTTGATGCGGGACCTGAATGCTGGGGTTTGAGTTTTGTGTAACGTGTTATTTCTGGTAATTCATAGGAGTATGTGCAGACAGGAGATTTGTGATGGTAAGGGTTTTCTACATGCTTCCCTTTGGGGATAAGAATAAAGCCTGTAGGGTTTATAGGAGCCTATAGGCTCTTGATATCCACAAATCCTGTTTTAAAAGTTGAGATAGCATCATGCTTTCAAATTGTTTTTATTCACTGCTAAATCTGGAGAGTGGCTCTTGTTGCGCTGTAGGTCTGTGATATCTGTAGCTTGGTCAGCACTGCTGTGAGCATTGAGGGAGAACAGTTGGTAAGAAGCAGATGGATACCATTACTGCAATCTTAGATGATCAGAAATTTAACAGCATTTCAGATTTGCTTTTTTATATATGTGAGAAGAGGATAAAATCCACCTCGTGATCCTGCAGAGAAGTAGTGACTCTCCCTCGTGAACCATGTCTCAATTCCTTTTCTCTTCTTGTTGGTTGAGACTGAAACCAGCACTTGAGCTGCAGCTCTATTAAATGTTTTGTGTTTGATTGAGACAACCTGAATCTCTTTCATATTCTGGCATCCCACCTGTAGCTGTCTGTGACTCCCTCTGAAGCTTACCCGCCTGAGGAAAGATGCATTAGGTGCAGTAGTTACAATCATGTATCAATGTATCATGTGTCCAAAAAACTTCACAGACTGCTTCAGGAGCCTCCTGGACTGTGGTAACATTCACTAAAGCTTTCTGCTCTTCCTTCAGTAGGAAGATCAGAACTTGACAAAATGGTTGGATGTTGTTGGGTTTGAAACTGTCCCATGTGCTGCCTCTAGAAAGAAGGCAAATGTGACTCTGAACACGGAGAGAAGACGAATGCTTGAGAGAAATCCTGGTAACAAGATATTCCGTGTTAGTGTTATGCCATTCTTAGAAGGAAACTTCTGCTTTTGATGGTTAGATAAAATAATTTCTTGGAGAACAGTGTTTTTAAAATAATTCCCTCCATGAACTATGTACTGGTTTGCATTTGCTTTCATAGCCTTTTGAGTAGATTGTTTTCTAAGTACAGACAATAAGGTAGTTGTCTAGCATTTGGAGAAGTGTGGCACTTGGGAATTGGGTCTAATCTTCTTATTTGAAGGAGCTTGCATAACAGTGTAGTAAAGTGTAAGAGGTCTGATTAAGGCTGCCTTAATAATCCCTACGTAGTCACTGGAGAGAGTTGGCCACTACTTAGGAAGCGAGGGATGGAGGAAGTGTGCTTCAGATAACTTCTTAGATGCCTGCTGTGGGAATACCCTGAAGAGTCTTGTTTGTTACAGGACCGGTAAATATGTACTGTTGATGTGAGTCTTACACTAAATGGTTTTCTTCTGAAGTGTTGTTAGATGTACAGGTGCTTCAAATAATGAAAAAACAAGCTTTGTTTACTTCAGTCATAAATTATAACTTGTTCTTCTGAAACAATCACTTAAAATATTTCTCAAGGTTTTGCCTGCTTTGTGCCAGTAAAGTAGCTGGGCTGACATGATGTTATTAATTCTGAATACCGCAAGATTTGATATCTGCTTAATCAAAAGACACAAGTACCTTGTCAAAGTTCGGGACCTGAGTTCAAAGGTCTGCCATATAAAGTCAGTTGCAGATACTTTGGGCTGCTAATCATATGCAAATAGAAAGAGATTGGAGGAGGAAAGGGTAGGTCGATCTGAAATAGTAAGATCATAGATTCACTTGGTTATGTGCACACCTTGATCAGTCCAGTAAGTTGTGATAGTATGCAGTCACTTACAGGTGACATGGCAAAATTGGCTTGCAAGTAATTAAACTTTCGAGGGAGGTGACGTAGTAACTGTTGTTTGCCATGGGCACAGAACACCTTCCAGTGCGCAAGTAACAAGAGGCTTGTGAAAAAGGAAGAGGAAAACCCAAAGCCTCATTGAGGTGCAGCGCCAGAGTAGGTGGGCTGGGGGAATGTGGAAGAGGAAAGGAGAGGCTGGATGAGTTTGAGTGATAGGAGATTGGTGATAGGAGTTACACAGAAGATGGGTGAACCAGTTGCATAAATTTCTTTTTAGGCTTTGCCCTCTTCTGCGGGGTGATGTTGTCTCTCCCCTCTTTTAGCTAAGCCTGCGCTACGTTTCAAATAAACCCCTGAATTACAAAAAAACTTGTATTTTTTTTTTTTTTTAACTCCGCAGAAGTCTTTACAGGTACTGTTCTCAAATCTCACACCTTTTTGCTCTTTTGGGGAGTAGTGTGTTACCTATGCAAACCTTCCTTTAGACCGTGTAAATGGGAGCTCTGTAAGAAGCAGAACCAGTGAACATGTTTCCAGTTGTTTTGCCCTGAGGTTGTGCTCCCCTGCTCTCTGTTAAGATTAGAGTCACTGCATCAGCCTTTCTCTCTGTTGGGGATGTACCTTTCTTTTATACACATTTGCCTATTTTCACAAAACCAAAAGGCACGTAAGATATCTATCCCACTTGCACTTACAGCTTGGTTATGTAAGCCTCGTTTCCTTAGGCAGCAAAACTAAAAATTCACAGGCAGGTAGATTTGAAAAAAAATAAATCAAGCCTTTTGGATGAATACAGCAGTGATAGTTTGATAGTACATTACAGCAGGTGTATTCTCCAAGGAAGGGGCATTGACTCGTTTCTCCAGTGAAGTCTGGCATTTAATTTGGAAGTCTGCCTGATGGTGACTGATACCAGATCTTTCACAGGAGAGCAGAGAATCCCTCTGATGGGCAGCTGATATTTAGTGAAAGCCTTATGCCCTGAAGCATGACGGTTTGTATGTCTTGGAAAGTTGTATACCTTTATATGTGGAGTTGGTTAACTATAGGCGATGTTATCCCTAGTGATGAATATATATGTATATATTTTAATCTTAAACTCGTGCTGTTAGTGGCATAGTGAGTTGAATAATTTCATAGGCTAGATACATTTTAGAAAATGTCTTTGGTTTCTTAGTTTGGTGCCTTTCCATTTTCCTGGTCATCTTCTGGCTGTTTCTGAAAGGTAAATGAGAGTGTTCACTGTATTGCCTCTGCGGTGTTTGTCAAGTGGGATATTTTGGAGTTATACTTCATCAGCGTTACCAACCATTGTCCATAAAACTGTGCTGTTCTGAGCGACCATACTTAAAAGTTGACTGTGTTAAAGTTAATATTTCTGAGTTGGCAATTTTCTTTTTTGTTTTCATTTCACTTTTATGTTAAAGTTTAAGCAGCTTTCTGCATTGTTTCTTTCATGGCTACTAGCACAACACATTGAAGATGGATGTGATGTTTCAAGTTGACATGTAATAATCTTGATTATTGTTGAAATTCTTTTTGATGCATGCTGAAATCAAATTAGTGAGCTTAGTTTGATTTTACAACTAAAATGACTACTGGAGAAGAACTGTGAGAGGGATAGTGAAAAAAAATTAACATCTAATCCTTCTTTAATCTCCACTCTAAAAGTTCAAAATAACACTTTTCAAGTGATATGTAATCTTCTGTAGTTTTAATTTCCTTTTCTAAGCAAACAAGTTATGTGCAATTATGCTTTCTGTCAATTCCTCTGACAATTGTTAGTTATTTAACATGCTGGCAAATTGCAGCCACCTTTGACAAAGGGATAGTTCCTACAAGTTATGTGGAAATGATGCCTGTGGAGCAGAAATGAGACTCTCTTAGTGCCGCTCGTGGTAAGAACTGCACCCTTATTAGACATTAGAGCAGCTCTACAGGCAAGAGAGTTTATGAATGCCTGAACTAGAAGAGGCTTTGCTCTCTTACCTTCTTAGACAAGAAGAGCACTTGATGATGAGACACGTTTCAAAGTAACTTTGAGCATCGTAATGAGTTGTTTGATACAGGGCTGTTTAAAGCAGTCACTCCCCCTATCAAAAGTTTGAATTCACAGTGTAAGGTTTGTTTTTTTTTTTCTTCTTTTCATTTCCTAATGCTTAATTTGTGTAGTTTGCCTGAAGCAGAGTAAATGCCTTTTTTTTTTTTTCTTTCTTGACTTGTTTGTGATAATCACTTAAAATCTGCTGATTTAGAGCTGCTTTTTTACAGGAGGCTAGGATAACTTAAAGAGAGTGGTGGGGCATCAGTAATATTTTGCATATCATTTCATAGCGTCTTTGAATGCATCTAGGAATTGATATATTGGATTAAAAAAAAGAGTTTATTTTCCTTTAGGCAAAATACTTTCTAGGTTGTGTTTACCCACTGCACGGGAGATTTTACATTGTTAATATGTATATACATATAGGCCATTAGTTAGTTTTCTAAAATGTTGATTATGGTTATCTTTCAGAGATTATGTGAGCTGCTGCGTTAGTCTTCTAACATCTTGCACTGAATACTCATGGTATGTCTGAAGGACAGATCTCTTGTGTGTTCTGAATGTACCAGGTAAATCCCAATAATAACTTTTCATGGGAGATTATGACTTGTTAAAGAGTAAGAAGTCAAGAGAGGGCAACTTTTATTCTATATTTAGTCCTAGTTGATTCTGTTAAAAGAGCCTGACAGGCTGTAGCCTAAAATTTATTTTTGTATTTGTGTGTTATACTAGAAAATCAGACAACTGCAACACTAATGCAACTATTTGCAGTGCTAGTGAAGATGCAGTGGGAGTTAGCCAGTTTCCATAAATACCTTTAAGAACTTTACTCAGCATTTCTGATGCGTGAGGTAAAGCAGAAGGAGGGAAAATAGTGATACTTTTCAGGTAGATAATTCCCTTGTCAAATCCCCTGCCTCACCTTTTTTGTCTGAGAGAGGCAAAAAATGGACACAGCCGTGAACTTTGAGAACAGTTTGATAGCCTTTCAATGGCAGTGGTGTTACAAGAGGTACTGTTCAGTAGCAGTGGTGAATAAACTCTTACCTTGACGTGTTTCTGGCTAGCATATTGGACTGTAAGTAACTAATATCACATCCATTAACATGCGAATAACCTGATTGAATATTTCATTTTCAGGTTGTCCTCATGAGTACTCCAGTGGAGAATGTCCATGATCTTCTTCGCCTGTGTGGTGCGGGTGAGGGATGGACTTCCCCTCTCAGCCTCCACAGATTTTCATTTCAACCAGGACTTTCTGGAATGCAGAAAGAGATTAAAGGCGTTATCCTCAATTCTGGCGCAGTATCCAAGACGAGGCACAGCAAAAGGACATGACCTTAGCATACAGTAAGTACCTGCTTTTTTTTGTTTGTTTTTTTGACTTTAATTTTTGAAACGGTTGTCCTGGGGATTAGTTGAACTTTAAGGATTAGGTATGTTCTATAGTGCCTAACTCCAATCTGARATCCCACCATGCACGTCTAGACTGTAACCTCCAAGTGGTATTTTGAAACCTTATTTCTCAGCACCACAGCCCCACAGCTCTTACTCAGTTTACTAAGCGTATGTTAAGAATTGCTTATTTTAGTTGTCATTGTTTGTAGCAAGTGCTTTCTGCTCGATGGGCAGTACTTGTTACTATTAGCAATTGGAGTATCTTGGACTTCTACAAATACCTTCTAAGACGTCGTCCTAGTGCCTAGGAATTACTTAGTTTAGTCTAAACCCCAAACCCTTTTCTTCAGTGACTGTCATGTCTTGCTGATGCCTTCTCTCAGGYTCCTACAGTTCTGATTCTGGCTTGCGCAGAACTGCCCTGACTCCCTCCTACGTGCTGCCCACTCCATCTTCTGAATACCAGCAGRGTTCAAGTCTCTAGAAGCTCTGGCTGATGCGTGTGTTTTGAGGAGGCCTGAAGCATAATGACAATAGCCAGTATGGAGAAATTATAAATCTTTGCTTGTATTTATTGGAGAAGAATCTGCTACTCTTTATTTTAAGAAATTAGTGTTTCATTCAGAGATGAGAATTTTCATTTACTATTGATTTTAGTTTAGTTCTAAAAATGAGTTTTAGCTTGTGATTGCATTTCTGGTTAGCAAATGTAATAAAACTTTAAAGTGACCCTGAGCTAAAACTAAGTATCCCTTTTTGGGGTAGCGATTAGAGAAAGAAGATGCATGAACTTATGCTGAATCAATTGGAAAAGCAGAGATTAGCATTTTAATTCCTTTTCCCTCAAAGCGAACTTGTGCCCTTTAACACTAACACGTTCTACTGCTTTTAATCTTCTGTAGCCTCTACAGAAGTAGCTATGCGTCTGGCTCTGAAATGAGAAGAGTTAAGAAGGCTATAAATTATTGACAACTGGGAAAAGGTAGTTTTACGCAGGCATGGTGTTGATCCTCAGCTGTGATCTGGGGGCAAAAGGAATTTAGGGAACGTACCCAGTGTAACTAGGCTGTAACGGAGCTAATCAAAACCATAAATCCCAAGTATATAGTACAATGAATAAATACAAATGTGATAAAATAGAAACCACAAGTATTTCTGTATGAGAGGGATGAAATATATAAATAGTAGAAAAGAGAGAAAATACAGAGAGTAATCGTTCAGCTTCAAAGCTTTGGTTTTATACTGAAATATTGCTAACAAATGGCTAACCTATAAAGGAAGATTTCCTCAGTCTTCTTTCAGAGATAATTACAAATCCATAATTATGGAGGGGATTGTGGAAGTTTAGCTATCTACATTATGAGTGCTGACATCTGAACTAGGTGCCCTGACTCCCATCTTATTTAAAGAAGCCTAGACGAGAGTGATTTATTTCATCCTTAAGTACATGCCTGCATTTTGGTCAGATGAATCCCCTATTAAGTTTCCTAGAAGGTTTTTGGGCTATCTGTAAGTGGAACCTTCTGCATAAATGTGGCTTCAGTGTTAGAGGGACCCCTTTTGGAGTAGAATTTTTATTGTGCTGTTTCTGATACAAACTCATCTTTATTTATTACAGATGACTTAGCAGTAACAGTGTTTGAATATCTTGGTTTGTGCAAGTTAACAAATATCCCTTGCTGTTAATATGAAGTTGTCATATTTGTGGGGAGCAAGGAATACATCTGCTTGCTTCCTGTGAACAAGCTTGCTTGTTTTTACTTTTTTTTCATGAAAGCCACTGTGCTTTCTTCCAAAATCTTCTTGCCTGTGATGTTTTCTGGCCATCTCTTTTCTTATTAACATGATTTAAAGCCAGCCTGAGAAAATAATGTCCTCAATTTTTACTGATGTAGCAATTTAATAAAATCTGTGTTGTGATCTTTAGTATGCTAAGGCATACTGAATGAGTTAAGAATAAGTGTTAGATCTACAGGGGCTGCAGGACTATTACAGCAGTGTGAACAATATATTTTTTTGCAGTCTGCTCTTTCAGCGCAGTCTGTACATTTTGTTTTGACAGAAAGCACAGTTTACTTCTCGTGTGCAGCATGACTCTTCTACCTTTTTATGTTGATGTTACTTTTTTTTTTTTTTTCCTATTTCAGTTTCCTTTCTTCTGGGGATATTGCCTGCATGGCAATCTGTTCCAGCAATTACTCAACCATCATGGCGTTTTGCTTCCTGGAAGAGCTTCAGTGGGAATTTGCTGCTTCCTATGATACAACAAGCATCAGTTTAGCTTCCAGACCGTATGCTTTTCTTGAATTTGGTTTGTAACTTTGTTCTCTAATAGTAAGAATTCTTTGTCTGCTACTTTTATGATGTTAAATAATGTCTCCTGGCCAAAGCCTGATCATAAAAATGTATCTGTGTTTGTGCCTTTGCATGCATGTGTAGGAGGAGGGGGAGATCTTGTAACTGCATTAAACTATTAGATTATTGGTTTTGCAGTTCCTGAGAGCCCCTGTAATAGATGAACAAAATGCTGTGGTGATTAATAAACAAGCAGAGAAGAAAAAGAAATCCACATCTCAAACGCTTTCTAACTTAATTGAAAAAAAAAAAAAATCTGACAAGTGGAGACAGATGGGTACAGGAAAAAAGGGAGACAGAATAGATTATTATGGGCAGCTTTACTTCTGGCATGACTTAGATTCACATAATACTTCATAATCATGCCTAGTGTTTCTTTTTTAACCTGATATAAATGGTTTTCTTGCCAAGTAGCAGCTGCTCTACTGAACCTTACAGCTTTGAAAAACACAATTCCTTTGCAGTGAGAAACTCTCTTCTGGGAAAGGATAAGATATTGCAGTGGGTTAGTACACTTTTATCCAGATTTTGGTAATAGTGTTAAGCTCATGCTTAAAAGATTGAGAAATCCACAAGGAAAGCATATTACACAGCCATCTTGTATTTTGGTTGGATTCCCTGCAGAGCACATTCCAGGCATGATGTAATTTTATGCTGAGATCCAAATTACTCCTTTTTTTAACTTGAGTAGGAATTTGGGAATTTCTAGCCTCTTTTAATTGCACAAGGCTCTTTTTAAAGAAAAAAAAAATGCAAATTTTTTTTTTTCTTTCTTTTTCATTTTTACTATTGTACTGTATTCTGTTACTGAGTCTACCTAATGTTGCTGTGTGGTTTTGGTTTGGTTTGGTTTTTTTTTTTTTCTTTTTCTTTCCTGTGTTTGGATCTAAGATGCACTTGATGCATAAGATCTTAACCTTTTGCGTGGTAGTTACAGATAATTATAGCAGACTGACTTAAGGTAAAATACAGGATTTTTCACTAAAGAATGCTTATGGCACTGTGTATTCTAACACAATATAAAGTCCTCCTGTGTGGTCTCAAAACTCATGCTTAAGCTATTACACATGTATCATATCCAGTAGTAGCTGCAGTCAACCTATACAAGTCTTCTAGCGTAACAATATCTTAAGGATATGGATTTTACTTATAGGATATCATAGCAAAATAAATGTTTCTGCATTTTATTTCCCTAAACACTTGAAATAGCTTGAATTTGCCAATATCTTTGCACAATTAAATAGGAAGTAGCAGTATCCACAGTGAGGTACTTCAGCTCTGGAGGTGTGAGCAATTCATACTTGGACAAATTCTCTACTTAGTCTCAGTGCAACTCCTGTCAAACCAGCAGCCATGTTTGTGGAAAGGGATTTCCATGCAAATGGTATTAAATTTAAAGTGTGAGAGATGAAGCAGGGTGATCTGTACGTAGATCTGTGGCTTGGACGTTGGTGGAATCACTGTGGAATTGCCTCTGCCAGTCATAGTTGCTTCATGAGTCAAGCATAGGTTGAATTAATTTATCTCTGTGGTGGAAAAAACCTAATCCTTGACATTGTTAAAATACAATGTGGAATTGCTTCTCATGGTAGTTCATGGGTAGTTTAAGATATGCGTTACATCTACCCTGCAATATGAAAGCTTGTTTTCAGTCCACTGGCAGGCAGGCTGTTGAGATTTAAAGTATCCAGAAGGGAGTGGGTGCAATATAAAATACCTAGGAAAGGTATTTTTGTTCCCTAACCATTGGTGGAATCTTATACCCGAAACTAGTAAGAAAAGAAATGAAGGAAGAAATGAAAAACAATCYAAAAAGAATGCCATGATTTGATTAAAAATTACCTAAAGCACTTAACTTTTGCAGAGCTAATTGAAGCATGTTTTTATATTGTTTCAGATAACGTTATTCAGAAAGTGAAATGGCATTTTAACTGTGTGAGTGGCTCTCAAATGAAGGCCAACTGGGAGAAGATTGAGGAGGAGCTGAAGTTCCGGCCCCCGGTTCAGCTGAAACTGGAGGATACAGAACTGATGAATGGGATGACTAATGGTGGGCATGCAGGCGTTCATGTGGAGGTTGGTAAGTTACTACTACGCACAGGTGACAGTAGACTTCCTGAACCTAACTTTGCAAATGACAGAAAAACATGTAACAGCAGTGGTTCCTTTTGCACTGAGAAATATATTTATCATGTGTATGAAACCCAAGAAAAAAGACTGCCTTTCTATCATAGTAAACAACATATGGTCTTTAGATTATAGCAGGTATGCATCAGAGCCTTTAAGGACTCATGGTAGCGTCTTTTTTTCCAGCCTTAGATCAGCTCCTCTGTATGGACAATTGGTTGTAACTGGACATGGCATTTTCCATGTTAAATTCTCCTGCTTTTAAAGTAGGTGTTTGTTAAATTTTCTGTGACAAAAGAAGCTCCACTAATTCATTGCTTGTTGCAAATTACATATCTTTCTAATAGAAGATAYGTAATTACAGTCTGAATGAGTTGCTTCAGCCTTGCGGAAAGAAAAGATGAGAAGAATATGAGCTGAGGGTAAAACTCTCATTCCCAGACTGTCTATCTTGGGTTGTTCTCCCCTCTTTGCTTTGTCCTTTTACCTTATTCTTTAAAATTTAATGCATTGGACTAAAATTCTGAAAGAGGATATGTTTATCTGTATAAACAACACATAGAGGCTTGACAAGGGACCTTTTTGTAACGAATACTGACATTTTGCCTGCTTTTAGAAGTACTAACCTCTACTTATTTATTGTAAAATTGGTATCTTCTTATTTGTGTTTCAGTTGCATAGTCAAAGTCCTGCCTACTTCCTCTACGAAATGAAATGCTTTTAATCCTATTAGCATGGCGGTTTAAATGCAGCTGGAGTGCCATGAGCTTGTGTTTCCTCTTTTTTTTGTTGTTCTTGGYTTATGAAACACTAATAAAATTAAGTTCCAGTTGCTCAGTCTTATTGTTTCTGATGGATGAGCTGGAATTTAATTTGACATAGGTATTTTAAGTTAAAATATAGAGGGGCAGTGGCCAGGAGGAAGAAAAAATAGATTTGAAAACATGTTATTTGCCAGTCAGATTTGTGAGTGCTCCTCAGAACTGTGCTTGAAGGTTAAATATTTTCATGATGTGACAGGGCTTAGAAATTCTTTGCACTAGTGTGAACAGTTTCAGTGCCAGTAAACATTTGCAAGCTAGTCTGTGTCCACAGATCAGAAATACATTTTCAGTTCCCCCATATTCTTAATTGCTTTCTTTTACTTTCCATCTGGCTTTGTATTTCTGGCTGTTCTCTCTGGTATAACCCAAATACTCTTACAGATTGTTCTGCCTTTATTTTAAGGATCATGTGTATGATCATCTGTTTCCTTCAGCTGGAGTCAGCTTTCCTGGCTTATGTCTCTCTCCTCTCATCATTACCTACCAGCTGAATCCCACTTTGCTGCTCTAAGTTTAGCTGTGTGGATAGTGTTTGTTCCCATATTAATGTTATTTATATTATGGCTCTGCTATACAGGAGACTTCTTGAGCGTAAGTTGAAGTCTTATGGTTGCAGGAGAGCAGAATTTTTGTGTCTACATTCTATAGTGAAGATAGATCAATCAGTGGATTGATCAAAACAGTCTCCTTACGTGGTTATAGCTGGTTCCTTTCTTTTGAGCTGTGTGATCACATCCTCTGGCTCTTCATTTTAGTGTGAAAGGAGTCTGAAAAGTCAGGGCAGTTTTGTCCTAGTATATATAGGAACAAGAGCTTCCCTGCCCCCGCCCCCCCTTTTTTTTTGTGTTATTCTTTCTTCCGTTTGTTCCTTCCTTTGTTAACTAAACCCAGCCCAAATTCTTGMTAGAAAGAGACTATCATTGTATCCTTGATCAACATCTACACAACCTCAGCTGTTGTTGCAAAAGCCTCACCTTGTGTCTCAATATGGGCACAGCTGATAAAGCTCCAGAGGACAGTGGGGTATGTATATAGAAGAAAAGTGAAGTGTAAGTAGTTTGCTGTGAAAAGGGAGAGTTTTCACATCAGAACTAGCCCTATGAAGTAGAAGAACAACTTGTGCTATTCGTCTAGTAAGCATGCTGTTAAATTATGCAGCATTGTGCTCCCCTTGATGAATGTTCTTAGCCTTTTGTAGGCACACAGGGAGTCCTTCACAGAGTCATTTTTAAGGTGTTTTTTGAAGATGTCTTATATCTCTTGTCTTTTGCGTGCTTGTATTTTATTTTAAAATGTTTGAGTCTGGTTTCATTTTTCACTCCTGATGCTGTCTTTATCTGGAGCTTTGAGTATGTGACTCATTGTCAAACCTTGTTGTGCTATGCCTTGAAGAGACAAAATGGAGCGTGGTACAGGCAATCATGTCAGTCTCTGGTTAAATAGCCCGAGGCCTCTGCTCAGAAAATCTTTTATAGGCAGAAGCTTCAATTTCTTCATTGTGTGTCATTTTCACAGAATTGTTCTGTACGTGTTCAAACCTGCACATGCATTTTTCGTGGGTGCTAGATAATCCACAGTCCCCAGAACATCTTCTGTATGGTTCTTGTACTCTGAAGTGCACAACTTTTCTACTTGAAGAGTCAAATCAGTTTGAATCCCAATTAGCATTTAATTGTGCTTGTGCAAAATTGTGCTGTCTTGGACTAAGAGTGTTTGTGCTCTCTTTTTGCCTTATTTAATGTAATAAGCAATTCTGGTATGAAATTCTGTTTATGAAAATATGATTGAATTCACCAAGGAAGTGTAATAATTTTTGCCTAGCAGTACCCATCTCACTTGTTCTGTGCAATTTCAGTTTGTGAATTAAACCTGARTGATATAGCAGAAATAAAGCTCCACAGCAAACAATTTAAAGATCAGTTTTCACAGAATCTGAACCCTGAGCAACTGGATATTGTAATCTCCCCGCCGTCTGTGATAGTAATTCTTTTTATCCTACTGGACAAAAAAAAAGTAACTTTTACATACTATTCCATACTGTGGTCTTCAGCCTGCAGAAGCAATGTACTGAGACTTGCATTGTTCTTYCCTGGGGACTGGAAACTCTCGACATACATAGTTTGCAAGATCCTGTACAATGAATGACACTTGTGCTTGATAATTTTTCTTTGTTTGAAAGACACTGTGTGCCTCTGAAGTAAACCTTAGAAACTGAGGAAGAAGCAACAGTCGTCTTTATTAGGAAATTTCCATGAGAGAGAGATACATAGCTGCAACATTATTCAATTTATCAAAAATAATAGGAAACTGAATACTCAGGTCTGTGAATGAACAAACGTGCTGGTACAGCTTCTGTTCAGTGCGCTGTTTGGACTTTAAATTTCACTGCATAGCAAAAAAGCAAAATTGCCTTTGAATGATAGGGTTACTTGCACCATTTATTTACATGAACACGGGTATGACGATAATATACAGTAATRCTACATAATGTGACATATATCAAATGGAATTAATACAGTTCCTTTTGCAGCCGCTTTGGAAATGAAATTATGGATGTATGAATGCGTGCCAGACAAATTAATTATATAGACACTTATAAAAGATACTTATATCCCTATATTAATTTGGCACCAAACATTTTTACATCCATCTATCAAAATCTCTCTTGAAAGAGAAGACACAAGTGTTTTCCTATCTTGAACCATGCAGTACTGCAATATTTAAGCTGTTACGGTGTTTCATCTGTCACTGAAACGAAGCCAGAGATCATGACTGCTGTGTTGCTTAGTTTACCTACAGTAGTCAGGAGCTGGCTACATCTGGACAGGAGGCAGAAGATCCTGAGAGCCGGGGAGACTTCTTGAGGGCTCGTTCATTCTCTCCTGTATCTTATGAATGTTGGTGCAGGAGAGGATCTGGATTTGGTAGCTGAGCTGCAAATTACCGTTCTTATTGTTATGCTGACAGCATACTTCTTGTGGTGATGCAAGGGCAGGGAGGGTATGGCAAGAAATGTAGGTGAGTATCTAGGTGTGGTGTCTATTGTTGAGCTAGCTAGTATAGCTAGGGAAAAAAAAAAAGGTGGGCTTTTGGACAGCCAAAACCCTGAATTAGAAGCAGTGGATTCCAAAGTTAAATACAAATTGATAATAATTGCTTTGACCTTAATTAGGTATGTATCAGTTAGAACATGCTGAAGAAATGGTATTTGGGTGTGTAGGTGTTAAATAGTGGTAGTGGAGGAGGTGAGAAAGGAAAGAGACAGGTAGTTCGCTACCTGTGAAACGTGGGCAGGTTGAGCGAAAGGGCATTGTAATGCACTGTAAAATGTGGTTCAAAGGCCAAAAACTGCAGCATCCAGTTTAATTCGTAGGCCCCAGTTTTGACCATGTTTTGGCAGTCTGAGAGGCCCAGAGGTAAGAGCAGCAGTTCTGTGACAGACGTTTCTCTTCTGTGACTGGGTAGTATCATCTTAACAGCTCCTACAACAACTATTCTAGCAGCAGAGCATCAAAGTCTTTGGCTCCTGCAGCTGTATTCTGGCAACTGCTTGGTTAGGGCATCAAATGCTGTGTGGAAGCTATGAAGGTGAAACTAAATTGCTGTATAGCAGACTGAACCCTCAAACTGTCAGTGGGAAAAAATACTTGATTACCAGTTGAGGAGGAGATGAATTGCTGTCTTGGTTCTGTGGGTGTCAGAAATTTAAGCTCTTTCCCAGACCTTTGGGTGCTTGAAGCCTCTAGCTTTTCTACTGACCTGTGAAGAGTGTTAAGCATGTTAATCTACTGAAATAAACAGTTGAAAAATACCTATGTGCACCATAAAAGAAGACATTAATGCCAAATAGCTCAAGAACGAATACTATTGCTTAATCTGTTTAAAAAGTACTCCAGAGCTCTTGCTGATTTCTAGATGTCTGAAGAACTGAACAGTGTAATGCAACAAAAAAAAGGTGTTTCTATTCATAATGGTCTTCTCTGGAGCAAGCATGAAAGGTTTTGAAAATGTTTAAAACCCTCAGAAGCTGATTTGAGTTGTTTTAAGTTAAAAGATTCAAAGGAATAGTGCCAACTTTCACTAATGTCTCTCTTCTCCCGCCCTGCCCCCCCCAAGTCCCTACTTACAGAATGCAGCGTGTGACTCCCCTGGGGATTCTGTCGCTTGTTCTGAACATCATGTGTGGAGCTTTGAATCTCATTCGAGGAGTTCACCTAGCAGAGTATTCATTTCAGGTAACCCTGATTGAATTGAAACCTGTAAATGAGTCAAAGGGAGAGAGTTAGTTGGGTAACCAGATTAAGGGTGGCTGTTCTGCTGCTTAGTAGAGCATACATCTTTCCACAAGAAGTGTTTTGTTTGTCCAGGGAATGTACAATTGATTGCTCACCTGCTAGACCTCATGTGTTTTGTTGTATATCGCAGCAGATTGCATTTTATTCTTTTCTAGGGAGATTAAAATTTGGAGAAATATTTCAGTCTTGCCAGGCTGGCTGGATTTTTTTTTTTTTCCATTCTTGTATTTTGTTCTAGATGCTTTTGTGTAAATTTTTTTTAAAATAAATGTGAAACTGTAAACAACTTCTAAAAAGGAAAAAAAAAAAAGTGTCCTCATATGGTGGCACAGTTTTATTTAGCAGGAATTGTCACATAAGCCTCAGTTCTTGGTATCTTGTTCAATGATATTGATCTTGCTGTTTAACACTGTTACAGTCAATCAGCATAAACTAGGATGAGAGATACTTGATGAAATATAGTGTTCGAAAATATCAAGCAGTACTTCCTAAAAACTGTAGCTGACATAGTTGTTTGTCACTTCTTTTAATCCAAACAGGAGGACCATGAAGGAATTGGAAATGTGATAGCTTTTTTCCTACCTTTTCTAGGCTGTGTTTTTCAGGTATGTTAACTGTAAATAAAATGCTTTCTGATTATTTTTATATTATAATATACAAGACAAAATAATTTTCAGCTAAGCAGAGGAACAGTTTGGTTTTTGGTATCCTACCTAGGTGATTCCACTGAGGTATTCCAGTGAAGTGGCACAAATACAGTTAAAGGCACAATTTGACCCTTGGCAAATTGCAGTTGCAAGCTTTTTCAGTGCTTTCATGTTTTGACATGCCAAATGGGGCTGAGTGTGATAAATAAGTGCTAGCCCAAAGATGGTTCGTTTCCCAAAGGGGTACACACGATGTCTTTCTGACAGTGGCAGACTTAGTGATGGGCTTTTGTAGCTTAACCACCTTGAAAGACTAAGCAAAGATAGGATAGCAACGTTGTTGAAAGTGTTCTAATTTACATTCAAAATTACTTTTAATTCTTGAGACAAATATGGTTCCTGGCTTGCTTAGATTTTTTTTTTTTTTTCTAATGGATTATTTTCTCTGACCTCCTTATGCAGAAGAGTTTGAATGAGGAAAATATTATATGCTCCAAGTAGGTTCTTCTTGAAAGGTTCCTTAAATGCCTAAAACAGTGGTCTACAACCTTTAACTTGAGGGCAATGTGTTGTTTGCAAAATATTCAATTTTTAGCCTGTCATCGCAGGAAGCTGCTGTAGTTGGGTTACTAGTGGACAGAAGGAATAACATAATGCCTACAGTGTATTCATTGCTTAGTACTGTTGCATTTGGCTAATGGTTTGGGGACCACTATCTGAAGACTTCTGTTTATCTATGGTATTTAAAACTTGCAGAGAGGCTATTTATTGTATCATAATAGATACAATTTAGTGTCTTTCAGCCTTCTTACACCTCTGCTCACCTCTGCAGAGCTTTAGGATGGAGATACTAATTTGGATCTAAATACTTGATACAAGTCATTCTTCACAAAGAATGGCTCTGTCCTGCTTTTTCCAGTTAGTACCTGAAGCTAGAGAAGCTAAATAAAGAAGAGTTCTCTCTTATCCTTTTGATCTATAGCAGTCATCTTCAGAAAATGCTTGTGCATAAATTGAGCTCAAATGTGAAGTGCTTTCTACATGCTGATCTCTACTTGTGTCATCAGCACAGTTGGAAACTGTGACCTTAAGTGAGAAAGCATGATCTGTTACTGCCTGAGTTAAAAAAGTAACTCTTCTGCCAGCACTTTGTGAGGTTTTAGTTTTCTCCTGTAAGTGTTGTTGCTCTTCACACATGCTTAGCAAATGGGTTCCACCTGTTCTTGAATTTAAAAAGAAAGAGTCCAAAACGCCAGCTAAACCTGTTAATAGAAATGATGGTCTTTCTACCAAGTCAAGTCTAGAGAATGAAGTCCTTTACTTATGCCAAGAACAAATACGGCAGAAGCAGATTTGAGTTTGCTGTTTTCCTGCTTCTGAGCCTTTGTCTTGCAAAAATCATAGGTGGTTTTTGAAAGCTGGCTCAGCTTTTGGACTCCTTTTAATCCAGGCTGGGACAGGCAGGAGGGACGCCAACTGTGCTGACAGACTTCTTTTGGTATCTGTGCTTACCCAGTAAGGTCTGGGTTGAGGCCACTACTCCGGCTATTCTTGGAGGACCTTTCAACATAGGAGTTGAAGGGAAGCCTTGAGCTGCTTAGTGATCACCGCAATGGCAGGCACATCCAAGCAGCATGGATGTGCAAGCAATTCCCAGCTACGTCTCTTGTCTATATGTACACAGTTTAATGCTAACACTGTCTCTCTGGTCCTTTTGTAGTGTTACTTGTACCTCTTCTATAGCTCGGCAAGGAAGGTGAAGACGTTTGTACTCTTCTTCTCTGTTTGTTTATGCAACATTTACTTGTACGGATTACGGAACCTCTGGCAAATAGCCTTTCACATAGGAGTGGCATCTCTTTCTTCTTATCAGATACTGACAAGGCAACTTATGGAGAAACAGCCTGACTGCGGAGTATGAAAAAGACTTTGGGTTTGCTACTCTATTTTTACAACTTTTTTTGTATTAAACTGGCCAAAAATAGCTTGGAGTATTTTAAAGATTTGTGACAATGGTTATGGCAAGGAGGATGTTTCAAAGCAACTCGAAATAGAGTAGGATACTGTAATCATGTCAAACATACGGTGAGGAATGTAGCTGTAGTTAACATGGCATGTGGTAATTGTGCATGGTAGATTTTGTCAGGTGTCATCAACAGATGGAGGTTCTCCTTACCGTAAACAGGCTTTTACTCCTTGACTAATACCATCTAGACAGCATTTTGCCATTTGTCTTACTGGCTTTGTAACAGTTTGGCAGGTCAATGTCTTGCCCTGCCAATGCTTCTGAAAATATTAAAATTGTATAGTAAAATGAAGATAAAATGGTGGGTAACATTTTTGTCTATAGAATTTGTTAAGCATTAAGATTCTTGGTAAATGTAAGTAAAGGAGTTGTTTGCCATAATTAGATGAGTTCAATATCAGTGGGAAAAATTGTTAGGATGAGCTTCAGGGTAATTTTTCTAGGTTTTGAAGGAAAGGAAAAGGCTGTGGCTCTTTTAAAAACCATAAAGGCTATAAATATCTCCTGGCTAAACAGCGCATCGTAGTTAAGTATGTGCTTATTGGTTAATTGCAAATATGCTTGGGGCAGCATAAAATAAGCCAAGTGAAAATAAGTGATCTTTCAGCTCAAGTGGCCTTTATTTCCTTGGTTAAGGTCACTCTTAGTATAAGGTTAATTCCATGTTTGCTTGGTCTGTATGGATAATAAATCTTCCAAGCCTACTTATGACGGGCCACTGACTCCTTCACCTTTTTTAAAAAAAGTATAGCTGGTGAGTAGAAAGCCATTTCCAGTAATGGAAAGCAAGAGCAGGTTCTCTTTATTATATAAAACACCTTTAGTTAATGGTGTTGAGTTCTTACACTAAAGTGAATTTATGAGTGTGCACTTTTGAATATAGTACTTAAGAGCTGAAATTCTTAACCTCTGCTGCACTGGGTATTCTTGTATGTAATGTATTGAGGTGCATATGGGCATTTTAGAACATATATGAATAATTTAGGCTGTCTGTTTAAAAAAAATGCATAGCATTTTGATGCAGCTGTCCTTGAAGGGTTGTAGAGACTCAAACTGAGAAGATGTAGAGAACTGTAGGTGTTTTATTGTGGAAGTATGGTCCTAGATTTTCTTTTATTTTTTCTTAGCAAACTGTTTTCTGGTCACCCCATTTCTTCCACCAGACATCTCTCACCAAAGATTTATTTTCCTCTTACATAGTCTCTACCTTTAGTGGTTGCAAAGAGATTAACATGATGCAGAGTTGTCATCCTCAGTTTGCAGAAACGCTTAACAAAATTACTTTCTTGCATCTCTGAATTTTCCTGAAATCTCTTCGTGTAAACATGAGTATCAGTGGACTACTAGACCAGAAACCTGTGGTGCTGTGCCTTGGAAGCACTTCTGTGATGCAGCTGATTGCAACAATTGGCATCGATAGGCAGCCCATTACAACCTGAACAGTTTCTAGGACGTGAAAAGGCTTGGTGCCAGAGCTTTTTCCAGTAGTAAAATGTAGGTATTTCTCTTCCATCCCGTGTTAGCCCATTTACTGTAACAATAACATAATGTTACAACTGTGAGGAATAGTCTAGTAGGAATGATGGAGGAATATTTTAGCCAGCCAGTTAAGAAAACAGCTAGAGCTGTGTGCCATAAGGGAATACTCTTCTGTTATAAGGGAGTGGATTAAAATTGTTTGTCTGTCATTACCCCAGTTTTCTGCCAGAGTGTAAGTGGAGAAATGAAGCCAGAATTCAACCATTGTCCTTAAGACACCCAGGTGATCCCACAGATGTGGGGGTTTTAGTACTGACAAGCTTTAAGTTTTCATGCTGTCCAGTCCCAGTTTTACTTGGTAAGGTACTCTTAGAGTACTCTTAGAGACTGCAGGGAACTAAGCCACGAGTTTGGATTACAAGTTGAAAAAAATCTGAAAAAAGGACACCCCCAAAAATCTGATACTAGAAACTTAACATTTTGTTAAGGATACTGGATCTGATGACTGATTTTGTTTTCCAGGAGCATAAGCTGGGTATCAGCCCACCGGGTTGCCACGGGGAATCATCCTGTGGGGAAAGGATGAAGCATTTTATACTACAGATAGACAAAACTTTGTGAAAAGGACCTTAGTGATAGGACCCAACTCCCTACTCCTACCCTTTTAGCCTCAGTCTGGCTAAAGAGTCCAAAAGAGCTTTACTGTTTCTCTGTAGGCTTGGATAAAGCTAGCCTGCTATAGCATGCAGAGCATTTACAATAGGGGCATGGGGCCAGTGAACCATTATCTGCTTTTTATTCCTCATCCTTGTATTGAGCTGACTGGAAGAAACTGTAATGTTCCTGATGCTTCCGAACCATCTGACTGTTTGCTTTATCATAAAACAAATACATCCCTGTGCCAGGTGATGTTAGCAACAGCTCTGCAATAAGAGTGGTAGAACAAGGTGTATAAATAGCTTGTGTAATTAACATAATTAGAGCGGATAAAGATTAAATTCAGCTTTTGTTTAATATTTTCTTTTTCCTGAAAATGTTTCAGTAAAATCAAACAAAACCAGTTGGTTCAGTTCTGCCTTCGTGTAAATTCTTTTTTTTTTTCCTTTGTGGATTAGATCTTTTCTACTAAATGAACAAAGCTTTGGTTTGCTGTTAGTCTTAATCCCTTTGCAACCTTTTTTTTTTCCCCTGTAATATGTATAAACCATATTAAGGAATCTACGTGGATTAATGCATGTGCATTAGTATCTGCGCACTTTGCAGTTTTGGATTGTGATTCAGGGGTGAGGCCGAGCACGCATAGTTTGACCTATTTTATATTTTTAATGGCTTCTATATCTGTATGGTACTTATACAGTTAAACTTTTTCTTCTGGTGAAACAGCAAGAGGAATAGAATAGTTTACATTGATCTCAGTGCTTTAAGATTTAATAAAAAAGAATGACTTGCAGTTTGAGTATGTGAAATCTGACTCATAACGTGGGATTATGCCTGTGTTGAATAAAATCCCCAAAGAGGAATCCATCCCTTTTTGTTCAACTTTAAACTGTTTAATGTAGTTTGAATTGCATCTCTTTAATTCTGTCAGTTTTCAAGATAAGTCTTTTGGAAACTCTTTTCCTCACCCAGCAGCTCAGCACAAGAAAATTGGCAAAGAATAAAGTTCATTAATTTAAAGATTTGCAGTGCTTAGTCACTTTATGAAGCTGATCATTTTCTGTGGGTTTTTGTTCTTTTTTTTCTTCCTCCCAAAGACCTGTTAAGTTTATAGATGGTGGGCTGGTACCTTTTTAGACATTTTTGCACTGTATTAATAATTGAACATGTGTAAATGTGTATAAAATAATTTTGCATGTATATGTATATATGTACATATATCTAATAAATGGCTTTTTTGTAATGGTTGTCTTCATTTCTAGTTTTTAAATAGCTGAGTATATTAGAAACAAGGTAGATTACCGGTTTCATTTTTGTACGCATCTTTAGTGTTTCATGCGGTAGTGTCCAAAATACTTAACAAAAAAGCTCAATTCTTCTCTTTAACAAATAGCTTCAAAATCAGAGTGATTTCAAATGCTGTCATAGCGCATGCTGGCTTGCACATGGTCTCTTACGTAAAGAAATACCTGTATGAACTCATGGTGGCTTTCTCTGAGACAGTGTGCTCTCTGATACCTAATCTACCTGAGTTCACACTGATGCTTTTTCTTCATCTTTTATTCTGTCATTTACACACTGAAGAGTCACTGATTCATCTGCTGAACTATATAAATATATTTATAAATATGTATATAGAAACTTGCTTATCCAAGCAACAGATTGCAGTAGGCTGTGACATAATCTCTTTGTAGCTTTAACAGTCTTGCTCTTTACTTTCAGAGACCATGTTATATGGCTTTTCCTCCAAAACTTGCATTTTGGAGTGTTGAAGTATGTGAAGTAAGATGTAACATGGTCCCATAGGTTCTTTTCCAGCTGCTTGGCAGTGAATAATGGAGATTTTTCAGATTGCTGTTAGATTTTCAGCCTAGTCTCTTAATGGAACTAGGCCTGTTAGTCCTACCAGTCAGTCCCTGCTAACAGCTTATGGGCTTTTTTTGGCCAATTTCAGCCACCTTTCATACAGGCTCTGGCAACACCACTTCATCAGGCTTTGTAGAAATGAATGACTTTAGGCGACAGGAAATTCAGCATTCCCCCCGTCTGAATGTGTTGGGTTCAGGTATCGACAAATGGGCTTTGGGAGAGTGATGCTTTGAATGGCAGGACTCACAGAGGACCCTGCCTAATCAGGAACCAAAGAATCGGGTGAAAATCAAAAAGCTGAAAGAAATCAGACTTGTGGAACTACTGGTTTCTTCCCATTTTTCTGCTCCCTGGTCCTCCACAGGAACGATACCTAGATATCTACCTAGAGGGGAGATTTAAACTAAAAGAGGAAAGTCTATTTAGACTAGATATAATGAGGAAATTGTTTACGCTGGGGGTGGTGAAACACTGGCCCAGGTTGCCCAGAGAGGTGGTAGATGCCCCATCCCTGGAAACATTCCAGGTCAGGTTGGACGGGGCTCTGAGCAGCCTGATCTGGTTGAAGATGTCCCTGCCCATGGCAGGGGGGTTGGACTAGATGGCCTTTAAAGGTCCCTTCCAACCCAAACCATTCTATGATTCTATATCTGTAGCAAAAGCAAAACACGATGGGTTCTTCCACTGGTTTCCAATGTGTAAAAAGTGAAATCTTCTCTAATCTCTGAGGCTTTTTCTTTATCAAGAAGGCAGTGATGGGTAAAGTGGATCCGGGAGAACTGCAAATTCTTTAGCGTTATTCTGCTTTAAAGATATACCCCACTCTTTGCCTTGACTTGGCCTTTTAGCCTTGGAGCTTGCTCGGATGCTGGCTTGCGGCACGGAAATGTCAGCAGTAGGTTTGAGAGAGTTACAGTGCYGCAGCACTCATTGCCGTGCTCAAAAGGGAAAGAGAGAAGCCTGTGTGTGCCCCAGTAATGAGGACAGAGGCAGAACAGTGGGTTGTGCAGACAGTAGGTGGTAGTAAGCAAAAGCTGATGGCGGGGGAGGGAGGAGAGAGCCTTATTCTTCTGAACTGCTCTGCCCTTTCAAATCTAGTTGTTATTTTTGTTCTGTAAATAAATGATTGCTCAAAGCGTGTTTCTTCTCAAGATGCCAATAGAGAAGAACAGCAGCCTTTCCCTTTTTTTCTGAGGTGAGGGGAGAAAGCAATTATAACTCCCTTCTTCTTTTGAAGATGCTGATAAAAGGAGGTGGGAGGATCAGAGGGTCCCTGTGCCAAAAGAGGAACAACTCCGGAGGTGATAGAAATACACGTTTTTATTTTAAACAAAGTAACTCAACTTCTGCTGTGTGCTGACTTTCAAATGTGACCTAATTGCATGTAAAAACTGTTTGGGGCGGGGGGAAGGAAACAGTGGCCACAAGAAAAAGAGCAGCTCTGTCTTCAAACGTGTTACCTCCTCGTGATGCTGGCTGGCTCAGCTCTTGTGTCCAGGGCTGCTCTTGGAACAAGCTCAAAAGCAGGGGCAGGCAGGAGGTGGGGACAGTTGAACAATCTCTCTCAAGTGGTGTTTGCTTTTAAAAGCGATCGACCATGTGTCTTAACCTCAGCAGTGAGGTGCCTCTGCTGAGGATGCAGGCTGAAGGGGTCAGAGGCTTTATTCCATACCCGTTGGCTTTTACAGGTACCTCCTGGTTGTCCGCAAATAAATCTCTACTAAAGGTATGACCTTTTGGAGAACGTTTTGGAAAGAAGCAACATCATGTCAGCAGGAAATGAAGGTGTGTTTGAGCTCCCCAGTGGGCTTGGAAATTAATCCTCTTCCCCTCATTCTTTCTTTTCCGAAAGGCTTAACAAAGTGATATTTTTATATTTGACCAATTGCTGTGCACTGTTTTCCCTCTGGCAAAAACGAGGACCTTGGAGTGGGAGGGAATAGCATCTGTTATGTTTTCCCATGCTGCAAAAGCGTAATATCATGCGACCATATTCATCAGGCACTTCAGGAAGGGCTGTTCAAGGAGAGAAGCTGTTAACCTCTGCGGATGGGCGGGCAGATAAAAGATAATATCCCTTCCCTTGGGCCTGCCCCCCACCAGGTATGGTGGTGAATAACAGCATGAGCTTGAGCTCGTGCATGTTTGAGATTGGCTTAAGCTAATTTTTAATCAGGGAGATGCAGCTAAAAGGGGAGGTGTCTCCCCATCCCTGAGGCTTTCCCTTGAGTCATTTTTTCTGGCCCTGGGAAGGCTGATCCAGGCTGCTCAAAGAACCATTTTAAAAATAATTAAATAGTAATGCAAAACAAAGAGCCCTTAAAAGTCTTTGCTTTCTGTTCCCGGTTAAAGTATACAATAAGCAAAACACAGAAGCATGTAAAATTCCCTTTGGTGGAATAAATGTCATTCGATATAAGAACAGTAAGAAAGGCTTGAAATAATGACCATTAAAATGTAAAGCACCAGTCAGTATAGCATGACATACGGCTGCAGAGGGCTGAGATTTATTCTTTCATTATGCAAGGAAAGACATTAACATACAAAATCCCTTATTTCATGGGCTCTTGTAAGGAAACACTAAAAAGCAATTATGCAGAAAGTTCAGGTCTGAGATACATTAGTGCCCATCAGCATGCACGATGCAAAACAAACAAGAGGCCTTCTCCTGGGAGGTGCCACCTCCTCCTACCTGCTGTGGCCTTGAGTGAGAGCTAAGGGCACAGACCTTCTGGCATGATCGGCCCCAGCTACATCAGTGGAGTGACTACATCAGTGGAGTGACTACATCAGTGGGCATGGGAAGAGCTACAGAGGTCGTCTATCTGGACCTCTGTAAGGCCTTTGACACGGTCCCCCACAACATCCTTCTCTCTAAACTGGAGAGGTATGGATTGGATGGGTGGACTATTYGGTGGATGACGAATTGGTTGGATGGTCGCATCCAGAGGGTAGTGGTCAACAGCTCAATGTCCAGATGGAGGTCGGTGACGAGTGGCGTCCCGCAGGGGTCCGTATTGGGACCRGTACTGTTTAATATCTTCATCAATGACATAGACGGTGGGATCGAGTGCACCCTCAGCAAGTTTGAAGATGACACCAAGCTGAGTGGTGCGGTCGACACGCCTGAGGGACGGGATGCCATCCAGAGGGACCTGGACAAGCTCGAGGAGTGGGCCCGTGTGAACCTCATGAGGTTCAACAAGGCCAAGTGCARGGTCCTGCACATGGGKCGGGGCAACCCCCRGTATCAATACAGGCTGGGGGATGAAGGGATTGAGAGCAGCCCTGCCGAGAAGGACTTAGGGGTACTGGTGGATGAAAAGCTGGACATGAGCTGGCAATGTGCGCTCACAGCCCAGAAGGCCAACCGTATCCTGGGCTGCATCAAAAGCAGCGTGGCCAGCAGGTCGAGGGAGGKGATTYTGCCYCTCTRCTCTGCTCTGGTGAGACCCCACCTGCAGTACTGCGTCCAGCTCTGGAGCCCTCAGCACAGGAAAGACATGGACCTGTTGGAGCGGGTCCAGAGGAGGGCCAYGAAAATGATCAGGGGGATGGAACGCCTCTCCTATGAAGAAAGGCTGAGAGAGTTGGGGTTGTTCAGCCTGGAGAAGAGAAGGCTTCGGGGAGACCTTATCGCAGCCTTTCAGTGCTTAAAGGGGGCTTCTAAGAAAGATGGGGACAGACTTTTTATCAGGGCGTGTTGCGACAGGACAAGGGGGAATGGCTTTAAACTAAAAGAGGGTAGATTTAGACTAGATATAAGGAAGAAATTTTTTATGCTGAGGGTGGTGAAACACTGGCAGAGGTTGCCCAGAGAGGTGGTAGATGCCCCCTCCCTGGAAACATTCAAGGTCAGGTTGGACGGGGCTCTGAGCAACCTGATCTGGTTGAAGATGTCCCTGCCCGTGGCAGGGGGGTTGGACTAGATGACCTTCCAATCCAAACTATTCTATGATTCTATGATTCTGTTTGTATTTGCCTGCTGGTTGAGGCCAAAAAACCCAAGTCAAGCTGCAGTGAAGATGCCAGGCGCGCTGAATAAGCCCGTGGACGTCACGTCAGGCTTTCAACAGCAGAGCGCCCTGCGTTTAATGGGATACAGTGTGCCCTGGCCATAGGGGAATAAATGCTATGCTCAGAAGATGTGGCAGCACAACTACAGCTGCTGAGCGTGGTTCTGGCTGGCAGGGATTGCAGTGGCTCTGCCTCACCCCAGATTTTGCTGTCTTCACGTATTAGGTGTGACCTGAATGTATGTACAGCATCAGGCTTCCCTGCAGGACAAGGCAGAAGTTGGGCCTATCTACTGTAAGCATAGCCAGGAACTGGGGCATCCTTCCAGAAGATGGGTCTCCTCCCAAGGTAGTGCCTTTCACCTGCACACAGGTCTCATTTAAGACTCTTGAGAGACATTCAGATGACACAGAGCAGGAACTTCTGATGCTTGAGGCATCTCAAGAGTTGGCAGCGTAGTCAAGCTGGGTTGCTGGTTTGGAATCACAAGCCAAAATTCCCACGATGTTGGTACTGAAGCTTCTGCTTTGTGTCTAGCCCATATGTACTTAAGTCATAGTGTCATTTTTCTCCTCTTTCTTTGAAGCTTCTCACTGAGGCTGGCTTGCTCTGCGGATGCTGGGGTCAGAGGGAGCAGGCGAGAAGCAGCAGCGCTTTGTGGTCTCGTGGTTAATACACTAAACCGAGCAGGGAGAAGCCTTGCTGCCTCCGTTCCCAGGACTCACGTGTCCTTGGCTGTTCCCTACACTCACACAGCATTTCCCGATCCCCCCCAAGCATGAGCGGGTACATAGCAAGGAGTATTTGGATTTAAAATAAAAAACTTGAAACAATCTTCAATGTTACTTCTGGACCTTTCTGCTTCTCTCTCTTGCAAGCACTGGGAGGCACCAGTGTACAAGCTAATGCTGCGTGCCCAGGCTGGGAGGGAAGCCAAGCAGCTGACTCAGGGAACCTGCCGATTTTTTTACCTGCTTGTACGAATGCTTCGGTTCTCCCAGTAGATTTTGCTGTGGGATTCATGAAATGGAGATAAAACACCCTGGAGACAGTAGGAGGATCACTTCAGGGCTGCAAATCCACTTACCTAGCTAGGCTGGAACCAATTTGTCAAAAGCAAAGTCACTGTAGCTTCTTTTTTTGTCTCGCTAGTCTTTAAGGAACAAAGCATCCTTCTTTGTGCTAAATATTGGCGCTCCTGATCTGAACATCGGGGCTTTGTTCTCGGCCTGAGGGATTCAGGAAGGGACTGGAGGGTTTCTGAGAGAAGAAACCAGCGGCATAATTAGCGAGAAGTCTGGAGGCATACATGAATACATTTCTGGTACTTAATCCATCTGCGGTAACTGCTTGGAAAATTAAGTCAGATGGAAAGGGTTTTGAGGCAAAACCTTGTTTCCGAAACTCTGCTAATAAACGGGCAAAGGATGATGCTGCCCTTTACTGTGAAGAGGAGTGGGAAGGTGGGGTGCCTGGATGGCAACGGGCAGCTCTGGCGGTGGTGGGGGTAGAGGACACGTAGGGTCGCATCCAGGCAGGACTTCAAACCTTGCTGTCTGTCTGGTGTATCCCGTCAGCCAGTGCTGGGCAGAGAGGCCTGAGCTGGAGCTGACTGAGGTCACCAGGCTGCTTTCAGTGACCAAACTGGGTTTGAGAGATGCTTTGCTGGTGCTGAAAGGAACCTCACAGGATCCCATTAGTCCTTCCTCCTTCCCAGCATCATATGCTCTGTGCTTAACTTGTTTTTATGACGACCACATCTTCCTCCTGCCCTTTTTGCTGGCAGCAGTGYGGATTTCTGTATTCCCTCCTCCACAGTGGCAGGGGAAATTGGACGGGTGTGAAGAAGAAACCGGACCTACCTCACCGCAAGCCTACGCGTACCAGCACACTGGAGAGGGCAGCATGGAGACGTAAAGGATAAATGGAGGAAAAAGAGGCAAGGAAGAGCAGGAACCAGGACGCGTGGGACTGCAGGCTAGACTGCACCCTGGTTATGTCTGCTCCAACGTCATCCTAATCTCCAAGGTGCTTGAGCTCCCCAGGGTCCATGGAAGGAGAGGTGACACTGGGTGCTTCTTCCTGGAGAAACCTGTGCATTGGCAAGAGGAGGTGACACAGCTCAGTGCCAGGGCTGGGGCAGGTAAACAGGATGGATTTTGCCCGGCTGAATCCCACAGTAAATTTGCTGCCGTTGAGAGGTGAAGGGGAGCTGCCTGGCTGGGGAAGAGAGTCGTGTTGGTATCTACCAGAAGTTACCTACTTCTGGTATCACTGTGTGGTCAGGAATAAAATTCTTTCCCAGCCAAAAATACTAGGCTTTTTCAGCAATTTCTTCCCCTGTAGTTTTTTTTTAAAGATCTCTTTCTGATCATTGCATGGAGAGTGACTGGCTGTCATGCACCATGTCTTCACTGGCAAAGAGAGGGGCTGTTCTCCGATGGCAGCTGGTACCAGGTACCATCCTCCTGCAAAGGGGACAGCTGCAGTTTTATCGCTTGTTAGAAAAATCCCAAACTCCCAAGTGCGCTCATGCACCGTGTGGATTATACAGGTTTGCTAGTGCCTTGCTTGGAAATCACCTGCCAGCTTGCTTTGAAAGGATCGTGGCCGTAATTGGGGATTGCTGGCTGGAGCAATGGCAAGTCAGGCAACAGCAGAGACGTTGCTGCTGCCTGGACGAGGAGCAATGAAGGTGCCTGAGTTCCCCATGGGAATTATTCCCTTTGGGAATGGCTGTGGGAGGCTCTCTGTGAGCCAGGAATATCAGCTGTACCACCCGACATTCTCTGCGGTGGCTTAGACACAAGCAGAACCAAACTCCTGTGTCACTGACTGAACAAGACCATTTTCCATCATGACGCAGCTCAGACAGCTCCCAGGTGTTTGCTCACCGTGTTTAACCAGGAACAATAAAAACTATAATTGGCAGTTGATGTCTAAACAAGAACTCAGCTCTGGAAGGGAACTCGTTACAAACTGGAATGAAAGCCATGCACACCGCCACCTCCCAAAGGCATTTCAGAGAGGGATGCTTTCTGCTTACCTGGACAGACACCTCCGTCCTTTGGAGGAACAAATTAGCTGGAGGGATGCCAAGCAAACCTCCTTGTTTGCTGCAGTTTGGAAACTGGATTCTCAAGCATTAGAGGCTGATTTTAACCTCTTCTGCATTGGATTCGCTACGTTACTTTGGCATCAGCTTTAGCACTGATAATTCTCTCTTGTCCCTGGCCTTTTTTCTTCACAGCAGTGATTCGTGCGATGTCCCTCAGAAATGATCTGACAGGACATGGTCATCGCATCTGCATCCCTACTTGGTGCTGGTGAGATTGCACCTAAAATACTGAGTCCACTTGGGGCTCTTCAGTCCAAAAGGAATGTGGAGAAACTGGAGGGGATCCGGTGAAAGGACATCAGGATGGCCAGGGGCAAAAGCCCGTGATCTACAAGGAAAGGTCGGGGAGCTGAGTTTGTTGAGTCTTGAGAAGATGCTAAGGGACAATCTGATGGTAGCCTACAACTACCCTTGGGGGAATTGCAGAGATACGGATCTAAATTCTTCTTAGTAGCAGAAAGYATACATGAAGCAACTCGTTGCGGCTTGGAAGGTTCAGGTTGGACACYAGACAAAAATCCCACTAGGAAGGAAGTGCAGCTCTGGAACAGGTCACATGGGTTGGGGTTTCTCCATCCCCAGAGTCTGTCACATCTTCGCTGGGCAAAGCCATAACTGATGTGAACTAGCRTTGGTATCAGTCCTGTCTTGAGCAKAAGGTTGGACTAGATGTCCCTTCCAACCACCACCTCTGTGATTTTACAAACCTACAACATACTGTGATTTAGGGTTCTGGATGCTGCTTAGATACTTCACAGTTGGGTCTTAAATTAGCATAATATTAAAAAAATCCCCACCAACAAGCCTAAATCAAATTGACCTCTCTGAAGACTCTCTTGCTCTAAATCGAACCTTAACGTAATTTAGAAAGAGCAGGAAGGCTTCASAGAGTAATTTGAGGACATTTTTATCATTTCACATGCGCATCGTCTGGCTGTCCTGTGGTTGTGAAACATATGACCTTACACATGCAGAACAGAACGTTATGGCAGCGGGGAGCGAATTAACCTTGTGTTGGAGTGCTGCTGACTTGCAGCACATCAGATTTATGACTTACGGTATGATCTGAGGGGATTGCTTTTGCTTTAATGATCTTGCTTCCCGTTTAGAAAGGTGACCTTAGGGCCTGCTGGTAATGAAGCAGCATAATTACACATAGATTATTATTTAAAGTTGCCTCAACTGTTTTAAAAAAAAAAGACCATTTTTTTTTTTTCTGGGCGTTGTCCCTACATAATTTTACCTAGTTATCAGGAATCTGACTTAATGAACTTCCAATTTACATGTTTATAATATGAGAGTTACAATAACCTGGCAACACCAGTGCCTTCCCCAAGTGGGATTCAAGGTTGTTGTGGTTTATGCATGGGAGAAACGTGTTGTTGTTCCTATGCCCTAAGGTAATTATTTTTCTCTGATGGTTGAGACATATCAGCCTCCAAAAAAGACCCAAACGTGCTTTGTACCAGASACCTACATGACTATATGGGTGTATAAGGGTATGACACACAACTGGAAGCACTGGCCTCCCCTGGATGCTATCAGCCCTACCTTCATCCCTGCTCTTGGGAGCTTCTACTCTCTGGAGGACTTCCAGCCACTTTTAGCAAAGAAAGAGCCTCTGTCTTCTTGAATAAAGGTGGCCTGTGTGGTAGGGACTGTGTTGCAAAGTCTCAGTTTTATTGGGAGACTTGTCATTTGAGCTAAGAGGATGGTGCTCACCTCCGTGCCTTGCATTAGCACTTCTCYCAGCCACGTACCGATGTAGCTGCCATCTCCCTCTGTCCACTGAACGCTTGCACAGCCCCGTGTCACCACCAGCAATTGCTGCTTCATTACAATACTACTGCCATCGTGTGATTATGTGATTTCAGGTTATTCTTTAAACCCTGCTGCTTCCCAGCTTGTGCTGAGTCTTGCTCGCCTGCTGCCATGCTGGTTGGTGCTTGACAAACATCCATGTAGATCTTCCCGTCTTTTCATTACCTAGGAGTTGAGTGAGTCAGATTAGTACAGAAATGGGGTTTCGATTTGATCACCTCTGGTCATTTGAAAGCTCAGTGGATCATTTCTGATTGCTGACACATTACTGAGCTGATCTGATGGCAGGGACTGATGCTCGTTAGAGGGGGGACTGATAAACACAGGAGTATCTGTCGATCATAATGCCTGTTGTGTTGCATTTGGATAATCTTTAATTCTTTCTCAGTCTTCCCTCTGATAAATATTTTAGAATGTGTCAGGACCAAGCACAATATTTTTGCTGAGTATTTTACTCAAAAAAAAAAAAAAAAGGAGATTTTCAAACATGAACTGAACTCATTCAGTTGTTTCCATCACAAACAGAAAAAATCCAAAGCTGATTTTTTTTTCACACTTGAAGTGCTACAGTTTTCATTCAAGGTGATACTTTACTTCAATGTCAGCTACAATCTCAATAAAAGTCAAAAGGGAAACATCCTGAAAATGAAATATTTTGTTCAACTCAGGACAGTTTTTGTCGGGGAAGGCCTAGAGACAGCAACAGTAAGCTGTGATCAAAGAGTTTGATCACATAAGGAGTTTAAAGACAGGAAGACAACCGGTCTCAGCCCCTATTTTGACAGTCTCAAGTAGTTAAAATTCAGCGTTCAGTCTTGTTTGGACCCCATTGCCTTTTAAGACCAACTTAAAAATTGAAATACTTAATAAATTAATGGTTGCAACTTAAGTCATCCATTACTGGCTGGTCAGCTGTATAGTACCCAAATCCATTGATGTACTGAGTAGTTATGGGCTTCAGTTGATTAATCATGGGACCTACTGCTGCTTTAGACACACTTGGGTATGTATGTGGGCAAAAAAGGAAAAGGGCTTTGAGAATATCTTTGACCCAGGTTAATAAGCAGCTGTTCCCCCTGGATCATACCTATCCATCCGTCACTGCCTGGGAAGAAAATCCTTTTTATAGCAATGAGCATATTCAATAATGCAAAAGGTCATGGCATTATACACAATGCGGTGGTGTCTTAAATGAGTGATGGGCTACGGCTTTGCCTTTTAAAACCTGCACATTTGTATTTCAGTTTGTCGTCAGCAGCTAAGGCATCTCTTGGAAACCCCCCTGCCTCAGCATGTTGTGGTGTCCAGGAAACCTCCGGTGCGAGGGCTCCCTTCCCATTGGAGTCCACTCTGTTTCTGTTCACATCGAGAACAGTCTTGGCCAGGTGGGATTGATTTTCTAGCTAGCAGAGTATTGTTTGGTGTTTTCAATGGAACAGGCATTAACCTATGGTGTGGCAGGTGCAGATTCTCAAGGGACATCTTCTCTGAGAGTCTTGGCACCATTCTGGGCACAAGATAGATGGCCACAGTGTTTGCAAAGATAAATATATATGGTTTTTTGTGAGGCCTGTAAGGTCTCCAGATTTTGTGGCAATGCAGATCACATTAGTACCAAAGGTTACTAGATGGGGGGTTTATTTCCACTTTGGTTCACATAGGCACATCTGCAGTAGGGTATAATGTAGCTAGCTTAGTTRGTGCTGTGGTGGCATTGAACTGAAGGCTGCTGCATGATCTTCTTGGGTATTTGGGAAGTAAGGTCAAGGTCAACTCTATACTGAGTTCCAAACCTGAGGTTCACACCAGCTGGCTGGAGAGCAGCTCTGTAGAAAAGGACCTGTTTATTTTAGTGGACAAGTTGAACGTGCATCAGCAATGAGCCCTCACAATGATGAAGGCCAACAGCATCCTGGGCTGTATCAGTGACAGTGTGGCCAGTAGATGAAGAGAAGGGATGGTTCCCTTCCAAGTGGCATTTGTGAGACTACATCTGGAATGCTGTGTTTGGTTTTGGACACCCCAGTAAAGAAAGACATCAACATACTGAAGCGAGTCTGGTTGAGGCAAGACGATTATGGGGCTGGAGCACATGGTGTAGAAGGAGAAGCTGAGAGAACAGGGTTTGTTCAGCCTGAATAAGGGGATGCTAAGGGGAATGTAATTGCTGTATTCAACAACCTAATGAGTGGTTATGGAGAAGACAAAGCCATACTCTTCTTGAAGATGCCCAGCAAAAGGATGAGAAGCAACAAACAAACGTTGCAACAAGGGAAATTCCAACAAATATAAGGAAACATTTTTCACCGTGAGAGTGGTCAAACACTGTAACAGGGATCTGGAAAGGTTGTGTCATCTCCATCCTTGCAGACAGTCAAAACGGGACTGGACAAGACTGGGCATCCTGGTAAATGTTGAACCTGGCCCTGCATTGAGTGGGGGAGTTGGACTAGAGATGTCCTGAGATTCCTTCAAACTAAATTGTTCTGTTATTTTAGTAACTCTAGTTACTTTACAGTAGCAGAAATGTAAACCTACTTTATGACAGAGTCAAGACTGAATATGGGGGGAACAGAGGCAAAAATTGGAGCTGTGGTGTGATGGATGCAGATATTTATGCACAACTAAAAGACCAAAGAGCTATTTAGAGTCCCTGAGAGCAATTGCTTAGATGGCTATGAATGGCTCAGTAAAAAGGATCTCAGCTGTAAGACTGTGACATTACAGGAATTCACAAACAAAGGCAAATGGGCAAGCCAGGCAAGTCCCAAAGATTTTAATTGGCCTGTGGGTGCTGAATGCAACAAACTGGATTTAGAAGCAGCAGTAACTTTGGAGTACAAACCATTTATGCCAAGGATCAGTAAGCAATGTTTATGAGAGCATTTGAGAGCTTGGTAAAGGGTCGCTGAGGTAAGGGAAATGGTCAGGTCCCATGTGGCCTTTGGCTGGTGAGAGCGTTGGCACCACTAGAAGAGAACTGAAGATTTAAGTGTAGTAAAGCTGGAATGAAAGCCAAAGCTTGAGGAACACAAAAAGAGGACCTGGAGTCAGGTTATGAGATGCATATTGAGGAACCTGAGCAGCAGGACTAATTTCTGACCATCTTTGAGAATTCAACCCCTTTCTTTAGGTACATAGGTTGGATATGGGGACAGATTTCTAAGACTCGTCTTACTGAACCTAGCTTACAACATTACTCAATTTGATAATGTTTTTCCAATTTGAAGACTTAAAGGGTTCCCATTTTGGATTGACCAACCTAGGTCTCAAGAAGAGTCCCATCAGCCAAAGRGATTGACAGGCTTTGACACAATTGTGGAGCTGAAAGGACCTGTGTTCAATTCCTCCGCTCTAAGGATTCCCTGTGTGACTCTGGGCAGTGCTYGGGCTCTGTCAGACAGGCACAGAAATCAGTCGTCATGGCTAGCAGTGTGTCCRAGCTCAAGAAAGTGAATTAGAGCATCTGCTCTCCAGGCTTAGGTCCCCTTGAGACCCATAGATCTGACAGCAACGTGAGGCTTTTGTGGCCCGCGTGCAGGAGACGGGGATCTCTCACTTTCTCTGTGTTTTGCTTCCTCCTRCATAAAACAGCTGCAGAACTTTTTCATCGAACTATTCTCTGTCAAAGAAAAGTTCAGTGGGAACATGCCTATTCTGATGCAATTTCACTCAAAACCACCAGACATAGCATTTTGAAACTTCCAGTTTGGCAATCAAAGAAAAGAGAAGTTGAAGTCTTGATACAACATTCCCTTTTATTGCTGTGGGAACATTTGAATGACCCTGAGTAGGATTTATTTAAAAAAAAAAAAAACAACCTACAACACTTTGTGGAATAGCAATATTTTTGCAGGCTTCAGTTGTTAAACAGAAAGGAATAATCTGATCTCCAAGCAGCTCTTCCTTTCTCTTATCCTTCATTTCTTCTTTACTTAAATGCAAGATTTTCAAGAGTGCCTTTGAACTGTATGAACTTAGGTTGGGAATGTTTTTATTACATATACCATATTTGCCCAGAGAGAGGCTACAATTTACGATTRCAGCTTGCAATCTGCGAGCAACTGATTGCAGAGTAGACGGCCATAGTTTCAGTGCCCAAATGCTTGAGGGCAAAATCCACAGCCATTGCGTCAGCAAATGTGGTATGTACAGCACCTTGCCCTCTTTTCAGCAGAGCTTCCAGTTGCTGCTGTATTAAAATGACTGTTATTTCCATCAGCAACTTATTCCCCTAAAGAGAAATCATAGCAGCAGCAGCAGAGCGTGTAGATCCACTGGAGGAAATTCTCTCCATGGCTAAAGGAGCTGTTTCCTTATTTCCACCAGGTTAGGACCTGAACAGTGGTTTCCTTTAACCCGTGAGAATCAAGTTAAGCTGGAATTTCTTGAGAAAATCCTCCTTGTTTAATTTCTTTGCTTCCTTTTTATTGTTTCCTATAAAATGTTGCTGGGCTGCATTTGCCACAACCCTCCCCAGCAGAGGAGTAATTACATTTATTGGAAATGCTTCCTGATCACATATTCATTTACCAGCTGCTAAAGTAAAATGAACTGGGCAAAGTGCCACTGGAGAGTTGGATTCATAAGCTGGAGAAAGCAAATGAAACAACTGCTCAGTGTGCAGTTGCTTTCCCTCTCCAGCAATTCATTATCCTCCTGTTCAGCTGATTTAGGAAGTTAAAAGGCAGTCAGGATGGCAGCATGAGATGCTTTTTAGCATAAGCATAGCTTTGGGGTTGCCAAATTTACCTTTGACTGCACTATAAAGGGCCCAACAAATACTCTAACTTTATTTCTTGAATGTGATGTAATAAATAATAACAGTAATGAAACACTTTGTTCTTATTTCTTGGTGACTCTCAGTCACTCTCATTAGCGTTGAGTTGTCACTGACCTGTTTTCATCCTCCCTGTCCCCCTTCTTCCTCCCACTGTCCCAGTATCTGCTTTCTGGACCCCACAATCAGCATGAAAACCAACCAGCTCCAAATTACCACATGCAGAAAACCCCCATAGCGCACATAGATACCACTGACACCTTCAAACCCACCAACCACCCAAAACTCACCGAAGTGCTGTGACATACTGCTGAGGCCATATGAGTTGTGGAGGCCACCACGTTTCATTGTACAGAGATGACTTGTGGGACCCACCTCTCTGGTCTGCAAAGGAAGTCCACTCAACCTCTTGTCTGGGGAAATAGATCTCACCTTCAAAATGAGCTGCCTGAATATTCAACCAATGCAATGCAAAGCAGGAAGACACAGCAGCATTAGGTCTTAGATGTGTATGTGTACGTCTGTGTTTTAGTCTATCAAACTATGCCAGAGCTGTGGCGGAAAAGCATTAAAGAATTATCCTTGCAGAAGAATATACCCGAAAAGAAGATTTCACTGAATGATCTCCTACAAGTCTTCAGATGTCTCCTCCATCCCTCCTTGCTCAGTTTAGAGATGTCAAATGGACCAGTGCAGGCTCAGGAGCCCAGTGGTGGTGAGGAACCAAATGCAAAGCTTATCTGTACATATCCATCTGCATCCTGAGAAACACACCAGTACAGGACTGCCAAAATCCACCAAGTCCTGCACAAACACATACCAGAAAGGGATAGATTTTGTTCAGAGCACCAAGTACCGCCAGAGACCCTGTGAAGATGAAAAAAACAGCCAGAATGAACCAGATGGGCAAAACAGTACAGGCAGAAACCCTCCGGTGCCTACGAGAGAATATTTTTCAAGGCATGACCCTTTTGTCTCTGATCACTCAATCTTCATCCCCCAGGGAAGACCTATAAAATCTGTTGAAACATGATCCCATCAAGTAAAATACATAAATCTACTAGATGTGAAAAATCAATAGACATTGATTTTATGGTATATTACTTCCCCCCCCTCCCCGCCCCATACTGTATCTCATTCCCCCTGGCAGTGGCAGGCAAGAAATAAATAATTAATTATATTCTTACTCTCTCCCTCCCCGTCCCATCATTTTGTGTCTCATAAAGGCTAATAAGCTTATAGCCTTACCCAAGATCTGCAGGTGCTAACTACTTACTTCTTTCAACTTGCCTAAATGTCCAACGTAATTAGATTCGGAGCATTTCCTCTCATCTTATATTTAGCTTCAATATTTATGTTTTGATTTCAGCCAGAAGAAGGAACTGTATGTTCAGAAGTTTCTCTTTTTTCCAAATATGATGGTTAGTCTAATAAAAGGTATGAGCTTACCCTCTTTGGTCCTGTTTAACATACGAAGGGAAGGAGCTGGATGGTGTATCTCTGAAGACTAAGGGAGACTTCTCTTATTTTAAATTTAAAAGTAGCTTGATAGTCTTTCTGTCACCTAGCGTCTTGGGTGCTCTTTGACGATGTGGATGCATTGCTTTTTATCCAGAAATGTAGTCAAAACCTGTCAGTATGAAGATTAGACTCATAAAATTCGGAGTGTGATAGTACACATCCTAGACAAGCAGACACTGGAACTGGGCTGATAAAAGCTTGAATTACTTGAAGAGAGCTTAACATAATTGCTGGTTTTCTTCTGCAAAGAGATTTCTACAAAGCATATAAAAGCAACGCTTAAAACGAAATGATTTGTGGCATAAGTGGTGTGATAAACATCTGAATATTAATGTGGTTCTGGTAAAGAGCCATGTAAATTTGTGTCTTTGAGCATTTGTTTTCCCTAACTTAGGCACACTGAGATTCAGTTGTCTGAATATCAGTGTCTAATGCCATTTGAGGGTTTCCTATTTGGTCCCATGCCGCCAGCCCAGGAGGGTTTGGGTCTCCTGTAGGTTGTCTTCCAGTCCTGTGTGGACATCTCAGATGTCCCAACATTGCTCAGATGTCAGTAGATACCTGTGTTTAGGCAAATGAGTTGACCCCCATGTATCAGAACCTAAATCGTCTCTTTTCTAAAGCTTGGCCTTTGAAAGACATTACCAAGAGAAGATTTCTACTGAAATCCCAGATCTTCTGTCCCRGGGTAGTGGATGGGGAAAGGAGCCATCTCAGCTGGGTCAGGAGGAACCACTGCTCCTTTTCTGAATGAGGCAGAAGGGACATTTCAAACCCCAGGCAATCGCTGTGTCCCCAAAGCCCTTTGCGACCCTCAGGCAGGACATTCTGTTSCTGGGGCCATTTTGAACATTGCAGATGTGCAGTGATTTGGTCAATGCTCGAGCTCCCAGAGATCATAGCAGGATTAAGTTGGCTACAATGCCCACTCCATTCCTGTGGCAAAACAGGAATCTGCTCCTGTGTTGTCGTGGATGTTTTACCTAGACCAATTGAAATCATTTGAGGGGATTTTTAAACTTTATTCTTCATTCTTCACTTGGTTTGTGGCAATTCTGGTCTGTATAGTGCATGTAAGTCCAGGACACCGATGACAGTAGCAGCTCCAAACAGTGAGAGACTTTCTGCTTGTTTCTACAGATGCTCATTCTTTTTTTTTTTTTTTTTTTTTTCCATATTGAAGTCTTTTTATATAGATTCCTGTGGCCGTCCATATCAGCGCTTTGAAGGTATATATTCATCTTCACTGCTTGGATGGCTGCTTTATTACAAGATGATCTGTAGTTGGACTGCATTTAGCAGACCTCTGTGGGGTATGGAGGGAGCCCAGGGTGACACAAAGACACACACGCACAGACATATATGCATTGTATAGATATGTAAAGGTACAGAGATACATATCCACGAGAGGGTGTGTTTGTGTGCACGTGTGGAAGACGTTGTGTGCGTCCATATTTCACAGGTCCATCATCTTGCAAACCTGACACGGCCAACATAAACATGCATTTTCTAGCCAAGAAAATACCTTCAGTCTCATTCACATCTTGGCAGTAGCTGGGCATGTGATTTTATTGGGGGAAGTTAATTCATCTCTGTCTTTTCTGTTGAGCTGGAGCCAACCTGAAGTCATGTTTATTTGAAAAATTTGTCTCTTGAAGTCTGGTTATTTTTCCAGCACCCTCTGTTAACCTTTCACTTGTCTATAACTGTTGTAGCTCAGGTCCCCTCCTGTTTTCATGCATCTAAGTTAAAAATAAAGGGCTGGACTCTCAGCTGGGATAAACCAGTGACACATACTTACAGTGACGGGGCTGCTGGGATTTACACCTGCAGTAAGCGAGAAATCCAGATGAATGGGGCCAGCTTTGCAATGGGCTTGTGACAGATGAAGTCTCTATATTGAGACTTTCCCATCAGCAGCAGCTCAGCACCGAAGTCATTCAAAAGTAGCACCACCACTTGTCATTGCTGAGAGACTGCACACCCAGAGAGGACTGGCTGCAGTGTGCTGTCCCCAGCCAGGGACTCCTATGGCTTCATCTGGTGTCTTGGAGGATTACAATGCTTTTAGGGATCTTCCCCTCTGCAAGATCAGGTGATGCTCCAGGTGTGGTGGCAGGAAGGTAGGTAGCTGGACAAGCCTTTTCTCACTCCATCCATTGAATGGAAACATTCAAGGTCAGGTTGGAYGGGGRTCTGAGCAACCTGCTCTAGTTGAAGATGTCCCTACCCATGGCAGGGGGGTTGGACTAGATGACCTTTAAAGGTCCCTTCCAACCCAAACTATTCTATGATTCTATGATTCTGTGATTCTATGATTCTATCCTAGTCATTTGTGCTTCAGCCAGGAGAACCCAACTGTCGCTCTGTTTAAAGCTAATCTCTATGTTGTGAAACTTTGCTCCTTTCCTTATTGAGTCTACTGCTCTGTGTTTCCTTCTTCCTTTAGGGCCACAGCCCAAACTTGTGTGAATTTCCCAGATTAACTCCTGCTTTTAGCCCCATCCTGTCCTGGAACATTTCCTCTAACCAAAGCCAAGCTCACTGTCCCCATACCAAGCTGAGCTGCTGCAAAGCCAACTGTGAAAGGCTTTTGTGGGTGAAGATACTCCCTTTTCCCATAGCCTGTGCTTCTAACAGGTGTGGATGGAAGGACAAGGTACTCTGCCGAGCCAAACCCAACTGTATTGTCTGGTTGAGATAACAGTGATATTATAACCAAATAAGTCTGCTCTGTGCTAGTAGAAATGCCCATTCTTCTCACAGGTACATGGCAGTAAGTGTCTTGCAGAGGTCTGATTTCCTCCAAAGTTTCCTATAGTAACATTAAAAGTGATTTCCCACTTTGTTCTGGACTCAAAGCTCTGGGCAGTGTCTTTGGTGCTTAAATGCCTTCATCACGGCAGTAACAACATGAAAAATCCCACATCCTTCATGGCCTTGTGTTGGCCTCATCCTCATATGCTGTTTGTCTGCATGACTCTGGCAATGTTTGGCTTCTGCTGAGAAATTCAGAAAAACAATCAGTTAATGCTGAGAGGCCACCACTGATGAGACAATCCATGAGTCAACAGATAAAGAACCTCAAACAGTTATTATTAAAGGAAATATCAACCATTTACAAAGCAAAACACACTTTCTCTGGCTTGTATAGGTATATCAAACCCAGCTGATGGCTAGTGTTGTAACTGGCAGTTTGCACTGCTCTGTGTAATGTGGAGTACGTCCGGAGCAGAAGGAGTTCAATCAGCAATTCACTCTCTTTTCTCAAATCACTGCGCACAAAAAAGCATCTCCCTGAAAATACAAGACTTTCTCACAAGCACTCCAAAGGTGTCACTAAGCACCCACACATCTGGTGGGATTGGCAATGGGGTTAATGCTGCCCAGTTCCTCTGGAATCTGATGAATGGGACTGTTTCATTCAACTGGTTTCCTATTTTATACCGAGTTTTTTCGTCTTGGTTGTCACTGTGGCCTAAAGCCAGTCCAGCCCAGTCATGGCTTCTCCTCTGTAAATGAAGTTATTTCTTTAACTATTTCTTATTGCTACTGTTGGCCTTGCTTTTGGGTTTGTTTTACCAGGACCAAGTTACCAATTTATAAGTCGCGTCACTTGAGGCAGCTGCAGCCTGGTTTGAGTGGGAGGACTGGGTGACAGTGGGACCACTTCTCACACCATCAGTTAGCCCAAACAGAAATCAGGAGGCGATAAAGCTTCAATGGCCTTGGCCTGCTGAGTCTGCATCTACTTACATTCTCACACAATTTTGAGATCTGAAGCTTTAGAAAAACCACAGGTACCGCAAGACTGACACATATTCATGAGCTGGCAGCAGTGTGGAGATGTATCTTATGATACGGTAATTCTTTGCTTCTCTAGGTTTGTACTGGGAGATGTCACAGAGTCATAGAATGGTTGGGGATGGAAGGGACCTCTGGAGGTCACCTGGTCCAACCTCCCCTGCTCAAGCAGGGCCACCTAGAGCAGGTTGCCCAGGTCCATGTCCCCCTTAAACAAGTTGAATTTTCTTTCAAACTACAACTTTTACCTCTAGAACTTGGATGAATTCTTCAAAAATAGCGATGAAAGCCATTTATCTTTCCAAAGGGAGGTTTGCCAAGAGCACTACTGCATTATCTTTCACACGGGATATTTGCTTTCTTTTGATATAAGTTATATCTATTATCATTTTAAAAGACTGCAAATTGGTCGTAGGAAACAAAGCAGACAATCATGTTGTAATGAAATATCTTTCATTCTGGAGAAATTGTATTCAGTTTGAAGTATCCCTCTCATCTATTAAGTATTGATTTGAGGGGAGAACRTTTAACAAAACTGCTAACTGGTTCCTATCTGTTTGACCAGCGTAAATCCAGAGCGACTCCTTAGAAATCGATGAAATCACATTGATTCAGAAATGCTGCAACGAAATGAGCTAATGGATGAGGACTCAGTGGAGAACATTAAATGAGAGTGATCTGAACAAACTGGGAAGCTAGCTAAAGAGGTAGACTCAGCAATTTCACGTTTCTTGGGTGGACCATGAGGGTGCTTGGGCACATATTTGTTTGGGTGTGTTTGCTTGTTGCTTACTGAAGCTGGTTTGTGGGTGGCTGTGTGTGCGAGAGGCATGTGCAAGTGTGTGTGTACCGTGGGTGTGGGTGGGAACCCAGGAGGGAGATTGCTATATTAAAAGGAAACAGTGAGCTGAGTTGATCTGGAAAAACTTTCTGTCATGGTAAACAAAATGGTTCTTCCAGACTGCAAAATAAAAGGGCTACGGGTTGAGCTCAAGTGCTAGAGGCTGGGTTGTCCTCGCTTCTTAACTGCTTACTCACTCTTGGGCTGTGCTTCGGACACCTCCAGCTATGCCTTTCCAAGATCAAGGCATGATTTTGGGAATAATTCACTGCAGTGGCTATTCCCCACCATAGTATCTCTCTCCCTGCACTGTCTTCCAGTGCTACCCGAGCAGTCTTAGACCCTCCAAYACCCTTTCATGTCCTTCATCCCACCCCAGGGCATGCACCTCAACCCCTCACCTTCAAGTCATGCAAACTCCACTCTTCTGGGCTGCAGCACAGCCCACTGCTTTATATGAATTGAATTGAAGGAAAAACAAAAATAATAACAACCATATTTTTGGGCCACAGGAAACTCAAGACCAGGTGCTCTGTAGTGTGGATGCAGACAGAGGGAGCCAGCCCTGAGGAAAACAAAATTGATTGCCTATAAAGCATTGCTTATATATCCTGTACTTTGGGATCGGTCTTGAACTGTGCCTGGGAACCATCTGGCCTTGGCCAAATCCCTGCCAGGGGCACTTGTACCCATCAATGGTACAGACAAGTTGCAGTGCTTGGAAACATCCTCGGGTGCTGTTTAATTCACTAGTGCGGGTGTAGCTCTAGAAGTCCCACTCAGAGGTGACAAAGAGACCATATCTGAACAGCTGAAAAGCCCTTGACTTTGAGGGGTATCTCTCATCATGTAAAACTGGCTAACCTGGCACTAAATCATTCCCTTCAGATCCCTGAGCTCTGTAGATTTATACTGTAAGGATGGCTGAAGTACTCCCAGATTCTCCCAGATTTGTGAAATTACTCTTTCAGGGATATTGCTTGTGATAGCTGAAGCAAAAAGTATTTGGTGTTTGAAACCTYTGAAAGAAGTCTATCTTTTTGTTCTCCTACTGCATGTCCCTGGAGAAGGGCTTTGTGCATCCTGAGGATTCACAAGGTGAGAGTGGTCAAGGAACAGATATTTAAGGAATGGGGGAGACAAGGAAAGGTCCTACGAATAAGGCTGAATAAGATGAAGGGCAGTTTTTGAGATCTGGTGGAAATAAGAGCGTCAGAGCATCGTATGACCTATTGCCATATAGAAGAAATGGACTTGTTAAGTGTTGGGGGAGAGAGCTGAGGGGATATTAATAGTCTTCAAGAAGGTAGTAGGGAGCTATAAGTGAAGGGAGAAAACTCTTTTCCATATCCAAATGGAAAAGGATAGAAATTGTAGGTTTAAGCTGCAGCAGGGGAGTTTTAGTTAATGTTAGGAAAAGCTTCCTGATGGTGAGGGTAGTTCAAAACGTGAAAGGATTTTGGGGAAGGGCTTCCATCCCTGGAGGAAGAAGGTTACAAACACATTATCGGGTACATTAAATATTATTAGTATGGTTTAGGTAGAACTAACGAAGCCTTGAAGCAGAAGGTGGACAAGTGGCTTCTTGATCTCCTTTCCCATCATGTTTCAGTCTCCAGTGCTCAGGGCGATGAGTACATCTTTGAGTATCATTGAGTCTTGCACCCGTCCTTCCCTCTAACATCAAAGACAGCTAAAAACAACCCGAGGGAAGGCAAGCCATTAGGAAAGGGTGATCAAAGCGGTGGCAGAGCCAGCACCACCTCCCTCCTGCTCTCCAGAAGGTCCTTCTGCTGGGAGTTGCTTGTTGGCTTGAGGCACCATGTCGCTTCGAGGAAAGAGCTGTTCAAGTCAGACACCATGATCCACATCTCAGCCCTTTGCCCAGAGCACAGAAGCGGAGAGAAAGTCTGGTGTAATCAGCTGATCCTTGGGCCCCAGGGTTGAATTCTTCTTCTTGCTTTGTGCTATGAATTTGGGACAGAGTTTTGATAGAGCCTCCTGTAATCAAAAACTGTTCTGTGTATTTTCTAGCGGAGACAAAGCCTCCCGCTGCATGCAGCTGGGCAAAGCCATTGCTCTGCTGATACCAGCACTGGCCTATTCAGTCATTTCTTCATGGAGGAAGCAGGGAAAGAATCACAGAGAAATCCTGTTTCCAAGAGGTGTGCAAGAGAAGGTGAACTTTAAAAAAGGTCAGGAGACCTGGGATTAATTCCTTGCCCTGCTATAGACTTCCTGAGTTTCCTCCACAAGCTGTTTAGTGTTTCCTTGCTTTGGCTTCCTACCTGTAGGAATGGTTTTGTAGACTCATAGAGGGTAGTAAGGATGTAGTTGTTAAAGGAGCTCAGACACAAGGACATGAGGGTATAAGGATATTATGCTCTAGGGCAGTGACATTGTGAGCAGTCTCATGCTGTTCCAGAAGAACATGCATGAAGTGTCATGCACCATCCAGAAGAATGTTTGTGTCTAGCACTAAATATTGTTTGAGACTTGGAGAAGAGATTTGAATAAATGCCTTTCTGTGTGTCATGCCTTTTCTTAATCTTACCCAACAGCACRGAAGTTCTGGGTTTCTCACAGCTTTTGGTCTGCTGCTCACATTCTCTTTAGTCACGTTCTTTACTTCATCATTAGCAGTGGGCAGAGAAGACCTGATGAATACGGATGACCACAGAGGGCTTCAGAGCACTCTGTTTTTTTTAGTTTAGTTTAAGTAGACTGTCAGTGAGGCACTGAGCTGTTCTTAAGCTAGGACCTGCCTTATGCTTTATTTGTCTGARTCTGGCCTCTTTCATTATCAGAAATTACGTCAGATAGAGTTGGAAGACTTTGGACACTTGCCTGAGATCTCTGGCCATGCCCTAGGAATGATGGAATGCACAGAGTCACAGGGTAGCTGGGCTGGGAGGGATCTCTGGAGGTCTCTAGTCCACCCACCCTGCTGAAACCGGGGTCAACGAGAGCAGCCTGTGCAGCAGCAGGTTCTGAATATCTCCAAGGATGGAAACTCTACAACTTCTCTGGGCAGCCTGCTCCAGGGTTTGACCACTCTCACAGTGAAAAGGTTTTTTCTTATGTTTAAGTGGAATTTCCCATATTTTGATTTGTGCCTATTACCTCTTGTCATATCAATGGGCACCACCGAGAAGAGCCTGGCTCCGTCTTCTTTCCTCCCCCCACATCAGTTATTTGTACACATTAACAAGATCCCCCAGAGCTTTCTCTTACTGAAACTAAACAACCCCAGCATTCTCAGCAGAGGATTAATCTCACCTAACATGTAAAAATTAAACTCCAAGTCTAAAATGTTCACCATGGACTCCTTTCACAAGAGAGAAACAAACACCAGTGACCCGTACTTCAGCTCCCTTATCCTGCAAATCTCAGGTGTGATTCAAGTGCCTATACATAGCTGCCAAATACCATTTGAGGTGGACATTTGCATGGGACTGGCAGGTGTGACACAGGATTTACAAGAGACCAACCTCCCTCTGAAAAGGCAGCTGGAGGCCAGGAGGAATATCTTGGAGGTCCAAAAGGGGTTTACATCTGTGTGAAAGCAACTGACTCCACTTTAAATGTGGGAGCCACTTAGCAGATTGAGACAGCTTCATTTGGATGTGCACATGAAGGTGGCTGCATGTCAGCTAGAGGCAGGATTTAGCTGCTCAGTATTTGCAGTTGGAGCTGTTTGAGAGTGATGCCCTTGGGCTGCCTACTCGTCTTTGTCCAGAAGGGAAGGAAATCCTAGGGAAGAGCATGGCAGGTCATGATCAAGCCAGGGTTAAAGCTGACCTCTGAATCCAATCCTAAATGTCAGGAGGGTTGTGCAAGTATATAAAGACAGCAGCAATAGAGATAAGGAAAATGAAAATGTTGGTTATGAAAACTGAACTTCTGCATGGGAAAAATATTATCCAGTTTTATTACTTGGGACCGGAGAGCTTACGTTAAAGTTGTGTTCCAGAAAGGGCTTTATCTCTAGAGGTTAACAGGAATAGCTATCAATAGTTATCCCAACAATAAAACCAGTCCCTTTGCCCCCTCAGAAATGAATGAGAAAGAGGAGCAAGAAAACTTGAGTGGGACACCTTCTATGTGCCTCCTGATGTTGGATTTAGGAAAACACAGCCTGCCCTAGGATCAAGGTTCAGAAGGTTTATGTTGAGGGAGGGGATAGCAATGTGTGCTCAGCTGGATTTTACGTGTAAGGCTGGCTTAGCCGTGGGGGGATGAGGACTCTCAAAGCTGGTGTGAGGATCCCTATGTCCTTGGGGAGAACAGGAGCTGCCAGATAAAATCCTCGCTTCATCCATCACAACATCTGTTTCTCATCCCCAAGCCTGGCTGTTAGGGATATGCTGAACTCCAAACCCCCCCCAGCCCCAGCAGCCCCTTGGGGAGCTTTGCAGGCAGCTAAAAACCAAAACAGCCTATAAACTAGCTTAAATTATGCCAGGGGCTCCACCAGCCCCATGCAACTTTTGGTAATGGGGGTGTAAATTTACACTTTAACACTGCAGAGTTGAGCTGAAGAATAATGGGTCCTGAGGTGACAGAAATCTGTATGCCATTATCAAGCAGAAGGCGATGGATTGCCCTTGTRTTTTCACTATCGGTTATGTCTGTACAAAGTGAATGTAAAAGCTACCAGGGTGCTGGTACTTTCCCTTCTCTTTGCTCTGTAGTGGCAGGGAAGAACCGGGCTAGTTTTCATTTGACCAAGGTAAATGTGTTGCTTGTTTTTCTTCCGCGTTCCTAACAAGCAAGGAGCAAATACCCATGTCAGACATGACCCAACAGGGAAAACCTGCTCCTTCCCTGCCTGTGAAGTGCAGCGACTTGTAATTCAAAGTCGTTATGAAAAGGCAACTAGAACTGTGAAACTGGGTGTTAGGAGAAAGCAAATTTAACCTTGTTTGTGGGTGGTGGAACAGACCCCTCTGCATTAGCAAGCATGATGCAAAGCACCGTAAATATTTTTAATGAATAAGCAAGACAAGATTTCTCTTGCTGGAGATGTAGAGAGGATGGAGTAAAAGCAGGTGCCTTCCCTTGAAGGAGTGTTGAATGAAGCCACATGTGTCCCCAAACATTGCTGGTTTCTTCCTCCTGTAGCATCGTCATCAGCTGGGGATCCTGAACAGAGCAGAATTGTGATGGGAGGGTGTTGACCCCAGTGCTAACAGCACTCATCACCATGTTCCACTTTCATCAGGACCTTTCTACAGTCATGATCAACACCATGAGTTTCAAACAGGGGAAACCGAGGCATGGGTGAGAAGCCACAGTCACAGGTTTGTGCAGTAGTGGAGGTGGAAAGAGAATCAACAGCTTTGTTGGGCTGGTCCTTGAGCTACCTAGTAGTAGACCAAAACTCCCCAGTCTGTCTTTACTCTCCGTTATCCAGGGAGATGGCATTGACAACACCCTGAGCAACATGGACAGCAGAAAGGAGATAGTTCAAGTCACATTTGAGTTCAGGATACTGTCCTCGTGCCCCCAATTCCTCTACCCTACCGCTGTGCCCCAAACTAGGAGCCCTGATTTCTTCTCATGACTCTTTCCTTCCATTCCCCTTCCAGCATTTCTGAGATCGTGACATCTTACTGGGACCAGAAGGCAGTCGAACAGGACACTGAGTTTCCATTGCCCACATGTAATGGAGTTGGGCTCTCGAGGATGGATGATTTCCCTCTTCAGAGGCCTGGGATGAGGCTTAGCTGTAAAAAAGCAAGCTCTCTCCCTGTGTTTCGCCCTTCAAGGGACAAGACATCCTTGACATGCCACATAGCCTGATTTTTTCCTTATGTTGCTAGTGGCTTTCAGCTCTGGCAAACCCGTCAGCGTCTCTTTTTATTGTGCTTGTCAGTGCCAAGCGACGTTTTTGTTTTTAATCCAGGCAAATGTTTAAGTCTGGGTGATCTCTGGAGGGGAGATGCTCTAATTAGCTGCTGTGCATGGTGAGGAGGAAGACAGTGTTGCTCCCAAAAGAGCAAATCTGAGCTGCCCATCAGCCAGGCACGGCTCTCCTCGTGCCTGCCAGAGGACGGTTTCTGTTCAGAGATGCTGAGGAGCACCCCAGCAAAGTGTTGCTGTCCGGACAGCTGGTGACTGGTCCGGCATGGGCTGACACCCAAAACAGGGAGACAAATATCCACCTTTTTGGACAAGGTGTGTGGTTGTGTTTGGTTAGAGGGAGTCAATGGTCAGGAGTGCCTGGACACAGCCTTGTCTGTGTACAGCTTTGGTTTTTTGGTAAGGGAGATGGGTCACTCCTGAGTTAGGCTTAGCTTTCATTGCTAAAAAATGCATTCTTATGCTGTTTTGTGGGGAGAAAGAGGCAAGATAGGTAACTTCTGGCTTTGTATTTCTTGATGACGCAAGTACTGTCCCCTCTGGAGATAAATCTCACAGCGTGTCTTCTTGACTAGGGTTTCATTGCTAATCTAGGCAGGCTTCTTGATGTTAAACTTACACTTAAGTTTCTCATTAAAGAATTGTCTTAGAGCATTAAATACCACCTGGCACCAAAACATCCTTGCTGAACCCAAGTGCAGGATTTACCGACCYGTTGCATGTTGGAGACCATGTAAACCATATAGCATCACATCTGTCTGCAGGAATATGCAAGGAAAGTTATRTTTTGAATGTTTTTTGAGTGGGACATTTGGAACGTGACTAGAAACAATGCAAAAGGGAGGAATATTTTGGGGAAAAAAAAGGTCAAGCAGCTCAAGCTTAGGTGCCTTGCTCGTGGGTAGGTAAGTGAGGGCAGATAAGGTGACTCTTCGTGGTCAAAGTGAAGACCTGTATAAGAAGAGGACCTTATGACTGGTGGCTTTGCCTTGGTGTAAGGGGGAGGCAGAAGGTCCTTGCCCAGTGCCATTTAATGTCTGTACAAATCTCTCTGGAAGGACTTGGCTGTACTCAGCAGTCCTGGACTGGCACTGAACATCAGTGTTTTGCGGCGAGAAAGAGCCAAGATAGATAACTTCTGGCTTTGTATTTCTTGATGACACAAGTACTGAGTTAGGCTTAACTTTCATTGCTAAAAAATGCATTCTTACGCTGTTTTGTGGGGAGAAAGAGCCAAGATAGATAACTTCTGGCTTTGTATTTCTCGATGACACAAGTACTGTCCCCTCTGGAGATAAATCTACACACAGACACGGAGCAGGGAAGGAGCTCTGTATGCTTCTGCAACGATGATGGAGCTGAGTTAATTCCCCATGCTACACTGTCCCCGCCCTTTGATCATTTTGCCCTTCTGGGTCTCTGTTCCCTACAGTAAAATGGAAACAATAATTTTTTAGTGTCTGATTTGTTTCCCCAGGAAAGTCTGCCCTATTTGTGGCAGGACTGTGAGGCAGGACTAATTTTGGCTGTTCTGGCAGGGGTACRTGCACGGGCGCGGGTCTCTTGAGTAAATCCATAGTGACAGAGCTGCACACAAAGTCCCGTAGGTGTCTCTGTGGGAACCTGTTCTTATAACACCGGTTATACAGAATTTAGCGGGATCTAAATGCTGTTTTCTTGCATGCCATTAGGTGGTGATGGAGGAAGCAGGACAGACACAATCCGCAGAGTTTCAAGCCAGAAAAATCAGAAAATTCCTTAAACTTCTCACAAAGGAAATATTCCTTTGTCAGCTGCTCAAATAAATGAAAAAGGGATAGGGGAGGGTGATGCTGCCTGTGTGTGAAAGAGGAAGAGCTGGGGAAGGGGGAGCAGACCGGCAAAGCAAGTCACTGCTCCTCTACTCTTGAGGAGGGCAGCGAGCATCCAATGGGGAAGACACAAAACTCAGGCTTTTAATAGGGGATTTACAGAGGGAGGAGAGGGTGAAGAGCAAAGAGATGAAGCTCTGCAGATTTTCTCCCCGGCGCTGCTGACACAGGCGGGGAATGAGGGTGGGAAGGGGTGGGAGGCACCGCCGGAGTGAGATGAAAGGAGGCGTGTGAACCAAGCAGGGCCACGGTGGCTTGATCTTGGGAACAAAACTTTCCTCGATTGAGATGTCTTAAGGGCTGATGTGTGAAAACTCAGAGTTTGAGAGGAACGGGAAGGGAAAAAAAAAGCTAACTCAGAATAAGCAACCAACCACATGCAAAAATCTCAGTGCTGCTTTGCTCTCCATGGCTTTAATTGACTGTGACGGGCTGGTTTGGAAAATGATAAGTCTTGTCTTCACCGGCTTCGTGGTGTCACATCACCAGCCAAGGAGACCTGTTGGGTACCATGAACACCCTGCGGGAAATTTGTCTTGCAGCGTATAACATTTATCATAGAATTATAGAATGGTTTGGGTTGGAAGGGACCTTTAAAGGTCATCTAATCCAACCCCCCTGCATTGAGCAGGGACATCTTCAACTAGATCAGGTTGCCCAGAGGCCCGTCCAACCTGACCTTGAATGTTTCCAGGGATGGGGCATCTACCACCCCTCGGGACAACCTGGGCCAGTGTTTCACCACCCTCATTTTCTTCCTTATATCTAGTCTGAATCTCCCCTCTTTTAGTTTAAAACCATTACCCCTTGTCCTATTACTACAGGCCCTATTAAAAAGTCTGTCCCCATCTTTCTTATAAGCCCCCTTTAAGTACTGAAAGGCTAATGTCCTCCTCAGTGCCAGCAGTGAGGGACTAGAGCCTGAACACCCTTCCTTTTTGCCACTAATCCTATTCCAATGCAGCAGTTAATATTTTTTGTTGCTTTTCACCTCTTTTTTTTTTTTTTTCTTCCATATCTGCCCTGTATATCCAACAGGGTTAGATTTCACTGTCTTGCTAAATGAAGTAAATGGAGGGAGGCTGATGAGACTTACAAGGATTAGGAGCTCCAAATCCATGGCATTTGTCATCTGTTCCTGCAAAACCCCAGCCTCAAATAGCACTTTCCGTGCTAAGCCGGTGGTGGGTGGGATCGGCAGTGGGATCAAGCCAGTGTCACGCCAGTGCAGGAACTCTTCACCTCCAAGAAAAGGCAGCACTGGAACTGGAGGGTAAGAAACCACTGCAACCAATTTTGCTGTAGCATGTCCTGCATCTTTGCCCAAGCCTTTAACAATGAGAAATTGAATTAAAGCCTGAAAAGTTCAAATGCTTTAATATAAAAAGCTTCTGGTCCTTCAGAGGAGAATTCTGGCTCTTCTCAGCATCCAGAAGGAAATATCCAGAARGAAATATTCAGTGGTGTATCTCTTGTGTCTTGGGTGCCAGCATGCTGCCTTTTTCCCTTTCTTCCCCTGCTCAGAGCTTTTATTTCTTGGTGAGGGAATAACAGCCCTTCTCGTCTGGAGGAGCGTGTCTGGTTTCAAGCCTGCACCGCAGTGTTTGAAGCTGCTCTGTATAAAAGTGAAGTGCCCTTAGAGTTAGATGATGAAACTTGAATCCCGAGACCAAACTCAGCCGGCGAATGGGGCACGGGAGAATGGGGCCGGGGAATGGGGCACGGGCACAAGGAATAAAAGACGTTGCCTGAGGATGAGGTGTTGAAAACAGCAGTGATGGACTGTGGGTGTCTGGACTGGAGAAGCTGCTGATTTTGGCTAGTTTGAACCCAGGAATTGCCCATGTTTCATTTAACCTGGTACTCTCAGAGCATCGTATAATAGCAAGGCCTCTTGTATCAAACCTGACTTTTGGTTTTCAGAGACATGGACGTTTCTTCTTGGGCCAGGCTGGGTCTTTCTCCCTTAAAGTTACAAAAACCATTAGGAGAGCAGCAGGAGCAACAGAAGTCACACCAAATTGTACCAGGCACTCAGGAGACCTCAAGTCCATCGTTATTTCATTTTTGACACAGTTTTCTTGAATGGCCCCAAAGAAAGGGCGGATGGATGCCTTTAAGGGACCTACGGCAGGCAGAGTCAGAAGTGCACTGGTGTGTGTGTGAGTGTGCATATTCGTATGCACTGCAGCCTTTGAGAGGTTGGAATAAATATTTGTCTCAGCAGGGATTTAGCAGTGCCTGTATTAGCTGACCTTGAAGCTGACATTAAGCCGTGGCCATCGCACCGTTTTCCTGATTACTTCTAGCATTCTTCATGGGTCAGTGGGCAGAAATGGTGCTGCTGGCATGTGTCAGTGATAAATACTGTCTCCGTGCTGCTCTGGTGGCAGGAGAAAGCCCAGGCTTTACTGGTTGCCACTGGGTTAATTGGGATTTGTTCACATGTTGAATACTGGGGCCGGTTTATAGTGCTTCTCCCCAGAGAAGGGGAGGAAGGAAATGATGCAGTCAGGTATGGCACTGCTGCAGTAAGTATATTCACCACTGGCTTTCTTTTTTTTTTCCTGTTTCGTAGGCAATCTCTGCAGCATGAAACACAATTGACCTKGTTTCTCTTGAAAGGAATAAAACAACAATGCAGGTTACCTGGAGTCATTAAAAAGCCAATTTTATGTTGTTATAGCATGAGCGACACGAGTTTGCATCCTGCTGTAGATGTTCTTCATGACCAGGAACAAAGCTGCTTCACCTAAGGGTAGGTTGTTTAAAGAAAAGTAAATGCTCACATGCTCTAGTGATGACACCCACATAAATATTTGGATAGGCAGAAGCCTCCTGTGGCAGGGGGATTATGCAAAGAATGCTGAATACTCAGCAAAGGATATAAATGGATGGTGGAGCAGTTCACCACGTTATTCCTGCTACACAAACGTGCTTATAACCCAACAACCATGAAAAGATTCTCAATATTTCAGAAAAGTTTGATCCCAATGCTTTGGTGCCTCTTCCGTGCGCCGAAGGCAGGTCTGGTACAGTGGAGGTACCGGTGCAACATCTGGACTGTACAAAGCAGGTCGCTGCTTTTTGCCTTCTTACTTCTGCTTAAATTGTACTTAACTAACCCCTAATCTGTGCATATTCGTTTAGTAGTTGCCTGTCTGCATCTGCAGCTGTCAGAAAGGAAGAACCTGCCGTTTCACTAAGCCCAGCTCCATTTCCCTTATGTGTTTCTGATTTCCAGATTAAATTTGTCCAGCTTTAGTTTCCACTCTTTAATTTTTGTCCTGCTAATGAGTCCACCAGTACCCAGGTTTACCTCCCCATGAGGCATTTACACACCTCAGTCAAGTCTCCTTTAACTATTCCTTCTGTTAACTGAACAGATTCAGTTCTTAAGTCTTGTAAGGCGTTTTCTCATGTCTGTGAATCATCCTTGTGGTTATCTTCTGTATTGTCTCCATTTTTTTTTCCCCCCAGCAGTCTTTTAAAAATAGCTGCATCACTGTCCTCTGGCTGCAAATTGTGACCTTTGGCCATGTAAATAGCTTCTTAGAGAGATCCATGTTTCCATTTGCATCTGCTTGTCGTATTTTTTCCTCTTTCAAGCAAAATAGAAAGTGGCCAAGACTGCCAATATGTCCCTGTGATTACTGACATTGCCCTGCCTGAGGTGGGACCTCTTAAACATCCAGACTGTGGCACACTGATTAGAAAAGCCAAGATGCTCTGGAGGTGCTGGGAAGCTGAAACAAACTCGTTTTCCCTCTGCATCAGCTGGGATACAGCTCCCGGGATGGATGTTCATCTCTGCATATCTAATCCATTCCTCTTAATGACCTGGGAGAGCTGGTCTTGACTTTCTTGGGGGCTGCACTGAGTTTCATCCGTGAGTGTGACTAATAACAAACAGCAGCTTTTTCACTTAGGAGGAAACTCAGAAGCTCCCCTTGGTCTTTCTGTTGCTCTCTTGAGCAAAACCAGCCCAAAAGAAGAAATCTAGTGATTTCACAGATCTGAAGTACATTGAAAATGTCCAGTTATTTATACTCTAAATGAAGAACAACTGTCATTTTTCTTTGCTCTGTTACCATGGTCTGCAAAAGCCCATCTGATAGGTACTGTGAGATCAAAGCAATTTATTAATGGTGTATGTCAAGGGAGGGAATTGTATCAAACTCCAGCGTGAATAGGAGCTGCATGTGCCTCGCTGGTTAGTGTGTATGTGGCCTCTCTCCCTTCATGCCCTCAGCAAAACCAAAGTTGTCACTTCTATGCAGCCTGCGAGGGGGAAAAAAAGGAGAATGAGCTCTCTAAAACCTCATGTTGATTGAACATAGTTTATAGCTTATGTCCAGAGTATCATGGCTTGGATGTATTTATTGCTGGTAGGGAAAAAGCAATTGTTCTCAGCATTTTTGGGTCTGGAAATGATTTAGCCTGTCAGACTTTGCGGGAGACTGGGTGGACTGCCCTTGTGCTGAGGAGGATTTGCCTAGCTTTGTAGCCCTGGAGTGAAGCCTGGATTTAGGCTTTCGTGATTGGGAATGTCAAAGAAAGGCAAACGACTGACGGATGGCTCTCTGCAGGGCTCTGCTAATGATATTAAATGGCTGGGGCCAAGAGATAAATCTTCATTTCTTTGCTTTCTGGAAAACCTTGCGACCCACATCACAACCAGGAGCAGCACAAAGGCTTGGTGCCAGGTTTCTTCACCGGGATAAAGGGATGCAGTGGTGTAGAGCCAGTGCCAGAGATTTTATCTGTTGTCTCCTTGGCGATCCTTTATATCTCTTCCCTGTGGTTTTGGACGGTATCCTTTATACCTACAGTGTGCAGAGAGATTTGACAAGGGACAGGATTGTGGCGGTGTTGGATGACAGTGAGATGTTCTCCTACCGCAGTCATGGCTGTGGCCTCTGACCACCTGCATCTTCGGGGCATGCTTCCTTCTGAGCTGTGCTCTGTGCAGAAGTAAATCCCTAAGAGCCACAGCTCATTTAGCCTGGGATATCATTAGTTATCTTCAAATTAGACTGCATTTCCCAGGGTTTAGAGGTGGCCTGAGAGGACCGGTCRTGCCTCTTCAGAATTGTCCACTAATCCCTAGGAAATGTTGTTGCTTGGATCCCAGCCACATGGCTGTGTAGGGGTATGGAGAGAGATGCTCAATGTTTCTCCAGCCCTTTGTCTGCAGGACAAGGGCCAGCGTGGCTCAGTGCAGGTATCTTGGCCAAAGGGTCAAGGGTTCTCTGGAGTTTTGCCACGTACAAGCCAAAGCCAGGCTGCTTCCACCATGGGACAAAGAAGGAGAGGAGCAGGCTGTGGCATGAAGCTGCCTGCTCCTTCTGCTCCCAGAGCTAGCCCTCCTTCCAGCATTAGGAGAGAAACGTCCCTATCGATATGCTCAGGAGGAGGACTGAGCGCTGTTGAGGTTTCCTCAGCAGGACAGAGCGATGGTGAGGAGGCTTTGCCCTGACCCCAGGACTCAGGACGTGTTTATTCACATCCCTGCAGTACCACCATTTTTGGAAGCAGCGTGTATCTCTTCCAGCTAAAGTGTATATCAAGGAGGGGTGAATAAATGCTGCAGGCAGCTGAAAGCCCCAATGCTGAACTCAGCTCTTGCACTCAGAGGCTGTAGGACCAAACCAGGGGCATCCTTCCAGGGGGCTGCTGGGGAGGTGTCATTTCTGAATGCAGGGCACGGCCAGCCTCAGCCCCCCTCAAGAARAGGGGCAGCTGGGTTTCTCTGAGGTTTCTATCAGTCTTAGGAGCAACGAGACAAGCGGGAGCTTTGTCAGCACAGTTAGCATTTGCAAGCTGCTTCGTATCTCGGGCAGCATCAGTTCTGGTCAGCTGCCTTTTTCTTTTTAAGTGTGCTATTTCTTTCCTCCCCGCCCCAGTCTTCAAAGTTACAGTCTCTCTTCGTGATCGCAAGAGGATGTCTGCTTTCTATTTTAAAGTTATGGTTAGAAGATACGGCTGGAGGAAATGGCTTGAAGACTGCTCTGAAATAGTGCAGTTATGTCATCTGATGGCTGTGCTTGGGTCTTGGTTACATCTTTACCTCTGCAGTTCACCCTCCACAGAGCATTGCAGCCTCTCTGACCGGGGAGCTGCCTGTTGCACAGCGCTAGCAGCTGACCCACCAGGAAYATCAACAAGGCATTTGGGGACATATTGCTTACCTCAGAGCGAGAAACAAAAACATTTAGATAAGCAGATAAGTGTGGGGGTGTTTCAAGCTTTTATTGCAGTCGTGCACTTGTACTCATACGTCACGATCCTGAAGCACAGAACATATTCTCTCAGTGAGCTTGCTCAGTGCTTACAGAGAGACAACACTCACGCATCAAGCTGATGTCTCTGGGAAGGACCAGGGCTGTCCTTCCCTTCGCTCATGGAAGCTCGGTTCTCCTCTCTTTCCACTCTGTTGTCCAGCACTGTAGTGAATGTCTTCTTTGCTGTAGTAAATGTCGTCGTCTTTGCTGTTCTCCTTCATTTTGGTTTAGCCCAGATCTGTCCCTGCAGTTCCCCATGTGGCATCAAATAGTCTCTGAAAACACCTCYACCGAGCAACAGACCATGCTGACAATGTGGATGATCACTGGAGAGTGCCTGTGCCTTGACTTTATTTGTTTACTGGTATAGAAACATCCTATTTCATTGGAGAGGTCAYGTAACCTGAGTTTTTCATCTGTCAAGTGAATACCATACTGCTTTTAGAGAATGGTTGTGAAAATAAAGGTTTGAACTTGGTGAAGGAAGTTATGAGGACTGCAAGGACCTTAAGTGCATCTCACTGTCATTTGTCAGCTTTGGTCGAGTTTTTGAGATCATTGTATTACCCAACACCTTCTCCGCGACGGTGTCTGTTATTTCTGCTAGATTGCAGCCTGGGACCCAAGAGCACCAAGAGGTTCCTTGACTGAGGTTTCCTGAATTTTGTGAAATGACTAAGATGCACACAGGAAATACAACAGCATAAGACTGTGACCGTAACACATTGGTGAGAATTTCCTCTCAAAGACTGGTCTTCAGTAAGAAAAGATGTTTTTAGATAGGAGAAAAATGCTTTGTACTGATGAGAGCAAGTCTGGGAAGGAAAATCCAACCCATGTAGGAAACCCAACCTGTGCAGGTGCATGTTGCACGCTGTCCTCATAAGAGTCAGATTTGATTTTGCAGCAAACAGACACACTGACTCAGACCACCAAACTGACCCTTCTGTAAAAGGAGATTGTGGATGGACATTTCCCCCAGGCCTCCCCAGGGCAAGGGAATAGTCACCCTCCTACCTGCTTCATTCCATCTTGACAGAGAGTGGAGGCTGCTCCAGCTTAGCAGTGCGTTTTCCTTGAACTCCCTACTAAATCAGTTTAGCTGAGATAATTCTTCTGATTTTGCCTGCAGCGATTTGGGAGGGCTCACACAAGCAGCTTGGCCAACCACCAGTGGACTCGCCCAAAGTGGGGAGGAAACATGATGGGGTGGTTTGTGTTGTCTCTCACCAGCAYAGCTGCATCTGGAAGAGTTTTTCTTCTTGCCATGTACATTTCTTTTTGTCATTTGCCTGTAGCCTGAGGTCTTATGTTTCATCACTGGTGCTCGATGCACACAGCAGAAATTGTGTAATTACACCACCATAATTGCACCCACACTAGGGGCTATACTGGTGCAACAGTGCTGGTATATTGAAAGCATACTGCATGACGAAAATGGGTATAACTGGCTCAAATGGCTTGTTGTAGATGTTTATACCACACTGGCCCTTTTCACAACATGGGGCTCTGGAGAACAAAATTCCATAGAAGACACATCCACTTCCATCACTGGTTATACTGGTACAAATGCCGTATTCCTCAGGCCTTCTAATACACTCCAATCATTTTTTTTCTTTCCTTAGTCCCATTTGAAAGAGAAGAGATTTTCACTATTTTTCTTTAGCAGGTTCCACAAACTGAATTGACATAACCACTCCCCTTGGTGCCCTTTGAACATCTTTCATTACTCTGTGCATCCCACCCCCCATTTGTTACAGAAGGCAGTGATACAGAGAAAGGGATGAGGGATAAAGTCAAAAAGCCACTGAAAGTCCTGATTTTTGCATCGTTCTAATCTTTAATAATTCCTGGCAATAGTTCATTTATATAGCACCTTTTATCCCGAAGTATATTACAAATTCCATAAATAAATGCAATACTGTGCTAATGAGGTCTTAGATCTGTCAAGGATGCAGCCTGAGGCTATGTTAACTGCAGGTATTTCTCATCAAAATCACTTTGGTCTTTCTCTAACCTTTGTCCTGTAACAAGGTGCTTACAAGGCTGTCTTGAGCAAAGGTGGACCTCTGGCTAGCCGCAACAGGAAGGATGCTCGCTGGGGCATGAGGCTAGAGGAAAAAGGCGTAGTTGAACTGAGGGACTGAGGAAAGATGTTGCAGTGAGACAGAAATGCCCCAGTCAACCCTTGTGATTAAGCCTGTGCCTCTCAGAGTTGGTGGAAGCAAAAGGGACCTATAAATCAGAGCTGGCCTGCACCAACAGAGAGGCAATGAGAAGATGGGGGGTCTGAGAAGATGAGGGTTGTGAGTGGAGGGGCCATGAGGGTGATTATGTGAGGGGTGGGCAGAAGCATTAACTTCTTCTATTTGGATGTAAACCTATCAGCCTCAGAGCCAGAGAACAGGACCTAGCAAACAACTACAGACACACTATCATCTGGGAAGTGGGCATTTCCCTCACTCGCTGGGTCATTGTAGGGATCAGAGCACAACAGCCTGTGGACTATCACATACCCCAGTGATGGGACCACCTGCAAATTGCCATAAAGTAAAGGGCAATGTGACAAAGGAATGAGAGAGGCTGAGCTCTTGCTTTGAGAATTTCCCATTTGAAATAATGGTGGATTAGAAATCGAAATGTTATCGCTGCCATAAAGTCAACCGAGATGACATGGCTCCCTTGCAGTTTACTCCCTCCATTTAGAGGTGCTTTGACTAACATTCATAGAGGCTGTAGTGATAATAGCAGCAGCTTCTCAGTTATTAGGAGAAAGATCTTTGTGTGCCAAGCAACCGTGCTTTTTATTAACATTGATGGTATGTGTCAGTGGTTGGCCTCTGTTTATGCTGACATTAACAAGCATTGGGAGGAAAATTGTGTTGTCAAGCGCAACTCAAGCAGAAATAATGGTACTTGAATTCTTTCTCTGCATCCATGAAGTAACAGCATTTCTGGTCTTTAACATCTATTTTATGTTTATGGTGACAGCAAAAATCTTGCCTTACAATACTGCAGTTTCCCTAGGATGAGTTTAATTTTGTCTTCTGTAAAAATGTTCTTGTTTCTGGGGTTAAAAGCTGATTGTTTGCAGCCTTCACCTCGCCTCTGAATGCACCCTCTTTCCCAACAAGTAAAATCTGGCCTCCAAGCCACATCTGGACTGCAGAGCTCCAACGTGAGCTGCTGCTACCCTGCTCTTTCAGGGAAGTCCCATCATGCTAAGAGAAACTCAGCTGATGTGCAGCTGCATTTTCAAAGCATGGATATTTGCCCATGTTTCATGTCTGTGCCATGTCTGGAAAGAAGGATATGTTCAAGATTTCAGTAGTTCAGCACACTTCAGAAGATCTGGATTTACTCCCATGTTCTGCTACTGACTCCGCAGGTGACCTTGGGGGAGTCCTACACTGCATCTGTGCTTCGCTTTCCTGTCTGTAAAAGAAGAACACGCTCCTCTCAATTTTTCTGTTTTATATTTGGATTAGGAGATTTTTGCAGCAGGAATTGTCTGTTACTTTGTGCAGTTTATGCCTGGATCAGTGAGGCTTGGATCTCGGGGTCTGCAGGCAAGTGTCAATGCATCAGTATTCTCTCTAGATGACCATGCAGTCTGTGCTGGTTTTCAGCAAGGAGTTTGTGGCTTTGAGGCACACTCCTGACAAAAGGACACACGCCAGCGTAGCAGCATCCTTTCAGCTGGTAATGCTGTGGTGACTTACAGGGAAACATCTTGCAGGTTGAAATTGCTGTGGCCACAGTCAACTTCTTGCCCTAATGAATAACCCCAAGAAGCACATAATTTTCAATTCTTTTAATTTGTCTTGGCTCCTTATTTAACCTGAAAAGCCAGGATCTAGCCAAAGCTCTCCTCAGTTATTCACCCCTTGCTGTTATTCTCTGGAGAGTGAACACTAGTATATCCCTCATTTCAGTTCTGACTATATGTTTGAAATCCATCACGAGCAAGCTCTGCAATCCCTTTTTCTTTTTTCTTCAGCTGCCTGCCTGTGCGTATGCCCAGACAGCATGTACCTCCTAATGCATTTGCTTGAGGAGTTTAAAAGACCTCAGTGTAATTGATTTTTCACTGCTAGTATTAGTCCAGGAAATCAGAGCTCCCATCCATCCTGCCAAACAAGGAGGATTTATCACTGAGGTAGAAGCTGTGCTGCCTGGTGTCAGGTCATTCCTGACTTTGGTTGTTTCTCTGCGGCAATGTCGGCACGCTCAATTTCTTTGCCAGACGTGAATGCTGAGCGTTGGGGTGTCCTCGTGGGTGACTCTGGAGCGACAGGGAGGTGCGTTCAAATCCTGATGTGTGCTGAACCCAGTGGGGAGGGAGGCCAGGGGCCTCTGCATASTGTGGTCCTCCTCAGGAGGAAGAAAGAGCGTGTGTATCCTTCACACGAGGCTCTGTGCTCAGGGCTGGTCTGTGCACAGCAGGTGATGTCCTGGCCTTGTCAATGTCTGGGCCTTGTGGAGACCTTCCCGCAGCACCATGTGGAGCTGTGCGGGGGAATCTCCTCCTCCATCCAGGAACAGTGGGAACTTTAAACCAGGTCCTCACATAGCATTTTGCACCTGTAAAACCACTTGGGTTAGTAGATAATGTTTTCTTAAACATGACAGCTTTATAGCACCTGAAGCAAAGGCTGATGTGCTGGCAGGAAGACAACCTATCCCCTTTTCTCTCTCCCAGTCTATTAGTAGTGGGAGTCTTTCCAAACCATTACATACCTATGGCCTGGTGTTTAGCATCAACTCCTTGTTTGGCATCCGGGGACCAGTGATTTTTAAGATGCCTCACCCAAGCTCAGAGCTGCGCTAAGACAGTCCAGCTCCTAGGAGCATCTAGCCTTTAGGTGAGCAGAGGATGGCCAAGGCAGAATATGATAGCAATATAGTCTGTTCTACTTTCTGTACAGAAATAGGTCTAAAGCCTGTCTCAATCCCAGGTGCCAGCTTGATTAAGACATGTATGCTTCTGTAACCAGCATTGTCCAGTGGCATCTTGGGTCTAGAATGATTTTTGAGTCTTTCCCAACCATTGGGTCAAATATTCACTTACAGCTCAGTCAACAGTCTAAGATGTAGGAGTGGAGTGACATTCAGATTTGCACTTCTGGATTTAAAATGATTCATCTCAATCATGCTGCCATCATTAAGGCTTATAAGAATGAGCTATTTTGACATGCTTACTCCTGCGTTCCTGTGGCCCTAAGATGTTTAATAGCTTTAATTGCAGTGATCTGAACAGTGCAAGCTTTGTGCTGGACCCACGGACAAGTTGCCATCTATCAGCTGAGCGATGGTGACTTGTCACAGGTGAGCTTTCAGCAGGGAGCAAATGTGAAATGAGGAAAGAGGTTAAGACAACTCACATTGACACAAGCCAAGAACGCATCGATTAATTGGGGACTGATAGCTTGTTCCATAACTCATCACCCATTAAAATATTGTATTTATATTCACRCTGATATACTGCCAGTTGCATTAAAAATAGACCAAGTGTGTAGCTTTTAATCCACCAGAAGAAGAATTTTCATACATTTCAAAAACTTCACCATGACTAATTCCTTGCTTGGCTTTCAAGTGCCCCCAGGCAGTGTGTTTTGCCAGAGATGTCCAGTACACCCTGAAAGTATCCTCTACAAAATAAAACAAGAGAGAGATGCACTGTTCATCAAAACCCCATAATATGCAGACCCCCTTCAGCCAAGCAAGTCCAAGTGGGGGGGAAAACAGGCTGTTAAGACACTGACAGCCCAATGTGGATGCTGGGGAGCTGCGGGGGCAGCAGGACCATCGTGGGCTGCTCCGCTGGCTCTGCGTGGGTGGCACAGGCTGGCAGGAGGTGAGTGCAAGGGATTGCACAGAGTCTTCCTTCTGTGCAATTAGCAGCTTGAGCAGCTGGAGTTGATGTGGTGCCTGCCGTGGAGGGTTAGGCTGGGAAAAAGATGATTTTCAGCCTCCTTTGGATCCCGTTTGTGGGGAAGATCTTGACAAAGAAGGGGAGCAGGGGACTGCTGAAATGCACCTGCTCTGGAGAAGAGTGGTTTCATCAGTCCTTCTTCTGCAAACAGGCAGGAGAGGGAAGAGCTGCCTGATGAGGGAAGACTTTACTGAGTGTAGACTCTGAAGCTGTCTTTACCGTTTCATTGAAACAAAAACAAAGAAGTTGGTTAGAAAATCAGTAAGATACTCATACTCCTAAGCTGAGGCAGTCCAAGTAACCTCTATAAGGGGGCCATCCTTTTCTCTGCCCATCCTCTGTTTCCTACTGAAACAACAGGGGAAGAATACATTTCATCTAACGTCAGATGTTTAAAAGGTAGCTGCTAATTTTAAATTAGTCATCCAGGCTCTTTCTACATCAGTCAAGAGAAGCAGATACTTCCAGAGGGTAGTTTGTTCTCTGATGATGTTTTTTAGGCAGTTGGGTGGGATTCAGCCATATATCAGTAGGTTTATGACCTTCAGATAAAATTTAGAGGTTGGACCCATGGACTGCACATGTTTTACAGGTCTCTAGCCAGGTACTCTACAATCCTTATCTTTTAGTTTTCTCTTTCTTTTTCTTTTTTCTTTTTTTTTTTTTTCTTTTCAGAGCAGCAATAACTGCTTGCACCTCTGTTCCTGAGTGTTCCTGAGATTGCTGGTTCAGCTCCCTCCTTCGTCAGTCACGAGGACATTTATCACCTGTGCCCTGCTGAAATGTGCTCTGATGTACTGCATGAGCTAATTCCCCTGACTCTGCCTCACAAATCTCTGTTTGTCTTGTTCATTAACATAATTACTTCCCTGCATTAGCTGACGCCTGTAATAAAAGTCTCTGTTCCTCCCGTTGAAAGCTGTAGAGGTTGATAGCATGGTAATAAAAGTCAACAGTACGGGTGACTTAACAAATGACTTTCCCTGGCTGTTTAGCAGAGCTCCCTCTCCCCAGTGCCCTTGGCATCAAGGGAACTCACATGTGCTAACAGTTTTGCTCAATGTAGAAGGCACTAGAAACTCCTTTAGAGAGCTCACCTTGATTGTTTGCCTTGTGACAACTAAGAGCAGATGTGAGGTAAGAGGAAACTTCTTTTGTTGCATGGAAAAAGATCCATTCCTGAATGCAAGAATGACATTCAGTGYTAGAAATGATGCTATGAAGAAGCGGAAATTGGTTTTTAAGAAGACTTCATTTTACACTTGCAGTTCTGGGTCCTGTGAATTACGTGCATTGACCGGGAATTAATTCTCTTTAAGAACCAGTCTCCATTCAAAGATTATTTTTGCCCTACTTTGCCTATTTCTGTCATCCATGGAAATTATTTCAGAACTGGAAAACAGATCTTACAGTAAGACCTCACAAACTCTATCTACCCTGCTGCAGTCAATAGGGGGATTGATTGCTGTCTTTAAAAGTACATCACTGAGAGGAAAATATTGGAGGCTAATAGGCTCTTTAATCTAGACAAGAACACAACACAGCAAGGAGAAAAATATTAATGGTGAGGGTGATGCATTTACTAGAGCAAACTCCTAAGGGAATTATTGTTTTCGTTATCTCTTGAAGTTGTGATCAGCTCAGTTGACTAAATATATGTGTTTAGTGCCTTTCTACATGATCTGGGGTATCATCTGAGACATCCGTAGGGGGCTGGCAGGACCTACGAGGTACTCAAGATCTTCTGAAGTGGCCGATAGACACGCAGTGGGAGAGCCCCGTGTGTCTCAAATGGCACTAGAAGCCTGCTTTTAGGCAACTAAATTATATCCCTGGGCTCATATTATGGATTTACGGGGAGAAGTTGGTACTTCTAGGGAGCAAGATGTTTAATCTATTTATATGTCCTCTTTAGGATGAGGTGAATTGCCCCCTTGACTGATTTCATATGGGGTGAGGAGCTCAGAGAGAGACATCTATGCCAACTGAGATAGATGCCACCCAGGAAGCCTAAGGGAGGAGCTGGAATTGCACCCTGGTTCTTATGTCCATCTCCACTGCCTGTCTCACAAGAGCAATCTTTACATAATTTCATGCTGCTTTTATCCTGGTCAGGAGGTCGTGGTGACCTGTGTGCCTCAGCTCTGACTCCTAGGCCATTTGATACTTCCTGCACTAAGCAGGCAAATTGCCCTGCCTCTGCAATTAGAGTAATTAGGGGAAGCGATGTTTTGAGCTACTGGCAACTCTAAGAATAAAACATTTCATTTGAATCAAAATGCTCTGATCAAAGTTTGAGCATTAAGATAACAATAGAGCAATTAAGGAAATTTTCAAAATGAAAAGCTTGTGTGGGTGGAAACAGTTTCTTTCAAAAAAGTCATCAAAACATCTGAACTCGTTAAGAATGCTCCTTTTCTTTTTGTTTTGAAATTGCTCATTTAGGAGAACAGCACAGTAACATGGGTGTATCATAGGTTGGTATCACCTGTTCTTCTCCACCTTTCTTCTCCATTCCCGAGAACAAATGTTCCAAATCCCAGTATGATGTGGGCAAGTCTGTTTCCCAGGTGTGGGATGAGATCTGACTGCTGAAATTTCCACCAGCCTACACACAGAAGTGTCTAGAGCACATCTAGGGACAAATGCAAACAAAAAGTTGTCCAGCAAAGGTTATTCTCTTAAGCTCTCATTCCTTTCTGAAGATTAAAAAAAAAAATGTGGAAAGACTCACAGGGACTGAAAACTTACCTAATGGGCTCCAACAGAGTTGAATTGTCCCAGTCTGCAGTGCTGCTTTGTGAAAGAAAGAACCCGAGGGCGGAAAACAAAGGAAATCATGCCTGGAAAATAGTGCAGATTGCACCTTGCTGCAGGCAGCAAGGTATTTACTGTAAGACACCCTGTCTCAGGTTGATCAAAAAGACTCTGTCTCGCTGACAAGTGAAGTGATTTTCCTGGTACTGGGAAAAGAGATGAACTTCTAGTGAATGCCTCTGAGCATAAATGAGTGCAGAGCGCAGGAGTCGCTCTGACTCTGTAATGAGTCCAACTCAGGCTGAAATCATCTCACTGCAAGGAGAGGGATTCAAACTTGCCACCGTTGTAATCGTGCAGTAGGAAAAAGCTCTACCTTCAGTGTGATTCAGCCAAGATCAGCTTCTTATGCAATTGAGATGATCTTATAAACTTATTCCCGAGGGAAGGGAGAAAAAAAAAAAACCCAAGCTCTCTAGGAAACACTGGATTTCATCATATGTTCTGTGAGCGAGGGCTCTGGACGTAACATAAACACACGTGGCCTTAACTTGTGAAGTCCCAGTTGCTTTAGTGGAGTGATCCGGTGGGATAATCAGGCTCAGATTTGCCAGGAAGGTCATTTGCTTCCCATTAACCTTCAGTTTGTGCTTCTCTTGCTGTAGCTGATCACCCACCCATCCTCAGCACAGAGATGTGGGTTGCTTCCTTAGCCCCAAGTACAGGGAGTGGGAAAGAGTCTGATGTTCCCTTCAGAGATGAAGAAGGATGGTACCTCTCCGCCCATCCCAGCCCTGTGGTGTGGGTACACAGCCATATGGAAGAGGAGGGTCTGGTTCCTTTATGTGATATGGTGGGGAGGGACAAGGAGGAGATGCAAAGTGTGAATTGTATTTTTTAATTTTAGACATCTAAAAGTCAGATGACCACATCTGAGTTCTTCATGCTGGGGTCCCCCTATCTGTAAGTAAGCCCTTCCAAAAGACCCTGTTCAGACTGACCTCATTTTAGGATGAGGCAAATTAACCTCTGTATTGACTATAGGAGGAGACTGGAGTGAGAAGCTCAGGCTTAAATATCTGCATTTTAGACATGTCAGACCCAGGAGGAGGTTCCCACCCTCATCTTCCCCACTGCCATCAGAGCTGCACCTACCCCAGGTCTTCAGGAGAGCAATAGTTGCAGAGAATCTGGCCCATAGCCACATCACAGGATCCAAAATATCCATGGTATCTTTAATCCTTTGGATGCTGTATATTTGTACATGTCTAGACAAATCATGACAGCTTCTAATAAGGGAGAGCTATACTGATGGAAACATGATGAATACTAGCCTAACTTTTAATCTATCTCTTATAGGAATACGCTAAAGGGGGTATTTAYGGACAAGCCCACAATTACTGTGAACGGGGTTGGCACACGGAGAGGTGGCAGAAGCTGGAGATGATCCCTCTGTGCTTATTTTAGAGGTGATGATAAGGCTGTTCTGGACATACTCACTGCATGATCTCTATTACCATTTTATCTGCAGGAGTTTGGCATACCCAACAGTCATAAGCAAAATTTTATCAGTTCAGGCTTGAATATGGAAAAAGATCTGTGTGATAGTACTAAAGCAGTAAAGATATCATGAGGAGAGATCTTTGTGACTTTTAATTTTGCAGATATTAGATGGAGAAGAAATGAATTTTCCAGTGAGTTGACCAAGATGCTACTGGATGTGACAGCTGGAAGATTTTTTCGCCAAATGTGTGTGGAATCCTGAAGTCTGAGAAACAGAATTTGAACCCAACCAAAAATAAGTAACTCATGGGAAGGGACTGAAAACCTGACTGGCTGAATACCCACTTCTGAAGGGTTAATAAACTGCCTTAACTCTGGATACAGAGAATAGGAAAGAGAGTCAGTGACTCAGGAGAGGATGACATGGCCCATTAACTGAATTTTAGTATGTAAATGGCACGGAGCAAGGTGTGTGTGAGTGCAGCTGAGAAGAAACCTGACCATTTCCCTCCTTGGGGAGAATATCATCTGGTGCTCATTTCCTAAGTGAGACCTGGAGCTCACAGGGGTGCCTGGGAAGCCTTCCTCCTGCTTCTTCTACTTTATTAGGTCAAGCTTGGTGGCCAAAATATCATCACGGTTCCTGTAGCTGTCACCTTGTGGTTTGGCAGATATGAGGTACCACCTGCTTCAGGACGGAGCTGTCACGGATGGAGTGAGAGGGGGAGAGGTGCACTTCACTCATAAGAGAGAAGCTGCAATATGTTTATTGATGTAAGACAGTGATTTAACCAAGTTTGATAGTAGATGCGACAGTGAGTTAACAACATTTGATGGCAAGGTACACTTGATTATTTACTGCATGGAGGACAGGGTCAGACACAACTGTCAGGGAGACCCTCCTGTTGAGTCATGAGGTTCAGAAAGGACCCCCTTGTTTTCTAAACTCCTTCTCAGAGAGGAGTCTAGGTGTGGCTGGATCCAATCCTAGTCCCAGACTTGGACAGCGGTTTATGTCTAAAGGGTTATATATGCGCAATCAATCCTTTACATCACTTAGTTAAGATTTCCAAGTTTAGCATGCTATTAGTCACTTACCAAGGATCTGTTGCAGCAAGGAATCTCTCAACCTCGGGGAGTAACCTTGAGAGGTGTCCCTACTCAAGGGAGAGATCCTGGCGTGCAGCCCGCTGCCGTGCAGGAGAGCTCAAAGGGCTCTTGGGCTGCCCACTACTTGTGGGGRTAAGATGATTGACTCATAGTCATATTTACATACTGACTGCAGTTAGTTTCTTCCAAATTTGGCTGGAGTCACACACTGATCAGCACTGTGGTTAGGTGAATGCATAGCCTATTGTGGTGTTATCTGCATCCAGCAGATGCATTCATCATGGTCACCACAGGTGATTATCACCTGAGCAGGGTTAGGGAAAAAGTCAGGTCGGGGGCAGGGGGAGCACACAGTCACAGGAGCTAGTGGAGGATCCCCAGCCCAGTCAACCAGATTGCAGGAAAGCTCATGCTGAGAAGATCAGCTTTCTGGCTGATCATCTGAAATATTGAAAATTACATGAATAACAGTGAAGAGGATTTTATTTTGTGGTGGAATGTTGCTTGAATTTTCAACTCCAGGCATTCAACTTGGCAAAAGAAGAAACCCCTAGGTTAAGTGGGGGACTCATCTGACTGGACAGACCTCTCCACCATGATGAGGTCCACCCTTAGGTACGTCAGCCTAGATCTACACTGCAGCCATAGCAGCCATGCAGCTCAGCTTGTCCTAAAAGAGGCATCCAAAATAGGTGAGAAGAACCACTCATTAAAATTGCTCATTTGTCTCCACTGACTGGGACCTGCAATGCTTTGCTCAGCTGGAGATGTCCACACTAGAGATAGAATCATAAAATCATTTAGGTTGTAAAAGACCCTTAAGATCATCAAGTCCAACCATAAACCTAACACTGCTGAGTCCACCAATGTTGGGTGAACTGAATCCCAGCTGGTGCAACCTATGGACCTCTCCCAGGCAGGCTACACCTAGGAAGTAGGGCAGATGGTCTCAAATGCTGACATCGTGATGCTGGGCTTTGTACTGCTAAAATGACATCAGATGACAGGTATCAGCTGCTATCTCTTTCCCTCCTCTCACCTGTGAACTCTGAATTTTAGTGATCACATCTGTGGTGCACTGCGTTTCCTTCCTGTGCCTATTTACAGCAAATGATCTCTGTAGCACCCCTGCTAATATGGGCCATAGCTTACTGGTCAAGAAGACCCAGTAAGTAATTCTTTGAATTAATCTTGTATTTCAGCTATGTCGTGACATAAGTCAATTCCTTTTAGAACTTGCACTGCCTATTGCCGAAGGTCAATAAATTGCACTGGTTTACAGCAAAACTGCAAAAGCTTTGTTGATATATATATATGAGGCATTTTGGAGCACAATTTTGGACAAAGAAGGATCTTGTTCTTATTGTGTCTTATTGTGTCTACTTAAATATGGCACTTCGCTCAGGCTGGATTATTATCCAGACACAAGAGAAAGGTAGCTTTTTGAACTTTCATATTTAGCTTGATAAAAGCAAGATACAGTCTTCCACGAATGATGCTAAGTGGTTCCTGTGAAAGAGAGAGAGTCTGTCTTGCTCACTGACTTTTCTTCATCGATTGCGTACATACACGTTCAACAGCCACAAAACATAAAAGTCAAGCAACCAAAACCTGATGAGTGCAACAATGAATGTTGCCTACCCATCCTGGGGTGGAAGTTCATATTCTTTCTGCCCTGTTCTCCTATTTTCCTTATTTTCCCATTAGTCATGACAAAACTGGAAAAAGAAAAAGTAAACACCGGAGAGAGGAAATTAAACATCCAAAATGCTGCATAAGCAGCAACCAGTTCCCTCCTGAGACCTGTAATCAGAAAAGGGTTTAAGTAGCCTCCACCCAGTCCTCTCCTTGCCTGCTGCTTGTCTCTGTTCGAAGTGCGTTTGGCTACATGGTGGAAATTGTGATTATACCACCGGAGGCACATCTAACAGTGATGCATATCAATCTTAAAATGCCTTTTTCTGCTGGGAATACAAGATGGGCTTATCCATCTTAACCAAAATAAATCAAGAGCCTTTGTAAAAAAGATTTCCAGCCATAGGTCACCAAGTCGCCTTGAAGCTGCAATTTGGGAAGAAAAATGTGATTAAACTTCTGGCAGTTTCTGCTATGGGGGTATGTGGAAGAGTGTTTAAGCCTGTGGAGTTACACATGGCCTCTATAGGCCTTGAGGCATTTTTGTATGTCCCCAGTGGAGATGCAATAAAGCCGATTCAGTTACTTCCCTGTTAACTGCGTTAGAATTTGGGCCTTGCTGAACCAACGTTATTAACAGTGATCAGAGACTTTTCAGCAGTGGTACCCAGGAGCTAGGAAAACATCCTGTGCTATTTCTTTGATTGCATCAGGCTGAGATGACAGGAAACTCGGGACAAATAGGGAGCTGAAGGGATGGTAGACATCACAGCTCTGATATATTATTCAGATGTTACGATATTGGAGCTGAAGTTACACAGAGAAAATGAGACTTCCTTCTAGTAGGGTATCTGTTTATAGAAGCTGTTTGAGCACCACTAAAAGAAAAATAATAAGCTCCTGTAGGCCACCGTGGAGACTGAGACCAAGCAGGGGAAAGCCTCGTAATGGGCTTGCTGGGAAAAAGAGTGAGAGTCTGGCTATGAACTCTTCACCAAAGAAGCATCTGACTAATACCAATCTAGCTGGTTCCTGAAGACATCCAGTGATGGAGAGATACTGAAAAACTGGCTATCTGCTGGTTTTGGGTGGGTTTCAGGAGGTATTTGAGACTGAAGCTGAAAAGCACAAAGAACCAGGACGGTTTGGGCCCTCTGTGTGTATAGTGAGGCAGATGGGGAGAGGCAGGGACATCAGTGTTCAGCCTGAGAGGACGGAAGAGGAGGAGAAGAAGTCACCCCCTTCACCAAGCATGAGCATACCTGGGAGAGTAAACCATGATAGCAGGGCCTGGAGCTACACGGGAGTTGTTTCAAAAGCTGTTCAAAGTTTTGGGGACCCAGTGCTGGTGACCCTGGATGGCAACGACAGAGCATCCTCTGGCAACAGGTTCCTGCCTTCCACTCTTCTTTGTGGCTGGAGAGCTCTGCTTAAAGCCTGTTTTGAAACTACATTTGATCAAACTCTAAAACTTGTATGGCAGTACTGCCTCAAGTCAGTTGTGCCTATCCTTGACAGGTGGTGGTTGTCTTCTCCTTCCTTCCAGCTTATCCTGGGCAGCCAGACGGGGCTAAATTCTTCTCCTCAATTTGCTCAGGGTGGAAGAGAAAATGCAAATACCTCCTTCTCCCTTACCATAGTCTCAATTTTACTTGACAAAGGCTGTTTTGCCTGTAGATGCTCTCCCTCCTTCAAACAGCCAGAGAGGGAAAAGTTTCCCCATAAACAGATGGAGCTGCCTGCTCTGCCTCCCCTGGTAAGAGAAGAGGAGGGAGATGGGGTCCTGGATGAGGAGGACCCCCTTCAGCCTCTGTGAGGATATTTTGGGATCCCATGGTGCAGGATTCACAAATTCAGACTCCTCCAGTTGCCCCAGTGTAGAAGTTGCCAAGGATTAGATGAGCACCTGTTCATAAACACTGGGAGGGGTCCCTGCAATGTAATTTGGGATGGGTTCAACACATTTTATTGCTGGCAAATAGGAGTCAAATTAGCATACCTTTGCCATGGCATGCACACGGAGAGTCCTTGCTGCTCAGCAGTTATATGGTAGCTTTTGGAGGTGCATGTCTCTGTCACTGTCTCCAGGGATGAACTCCTTGCTGCAAGTGCAGGCTGGTGGGTGTCATTGGGAAGAGCATGAAGGGCCCCTCCCGTCGTGGAGGAAGGAGCGGTGCCATCCTTCAGTACATCATTCCTCTCTCCTGCTCATGGGTCCAGCACCATGAATGGTGGAGTTGGCTGATTTTCACCCTTTTGGACCAATGCATTTGCATATATTTTAATTCCAGGGCTGAGTCGCTGTTTGAATAGCTGTTTTCTGCCTCCCTCACTGTCTAGCACTCCATTTTCCTTTGAATTGTGCATTTATCTTTATTTCTCACAGAGAGGATTGAGGGTGATGTGTAGATACCAGGCTGAGAAGCATACTGCAAATTCTGGGGACAGTTACTATGATAAATGCATAAATCTTCCTCAGATGAAAAGTGTTGTCTGTATAGATACTGTCATGATGATGGATGAGTGCATTGGCTTATTCTCTTTCCCATTTGTTGCTAAGGGCCAGGCCCAGAAAGGATTCCCAGCACAGACAGAATATGCTTCCAATCTCCTGTCTTTGGCTTTGCTAATATTTTTCCATATCAGCCACCTCTTTTTGTCTAGGTTAGCAACCCTGGAGTCCCTCCAAGTTTGCACACATTTCCAGTAGTCATTAAAAATCAAAACCTCAGTGCCATTTCACCTGTGATTTTGGGAGCAGCTGAAGAATGAAAGTAGTCATGAAAACCGAATGTGTTAGGTGACACCAGAGAGGTAACCTGGTGTCCCATCCACCTCCCTGGAAGCTGGCTGTTCAAAAAAATAACACTGTATTAGCTATTTTATCATCAGGTATTTGGAGAACTCTGCAGCTGGAGGAGAATGGACTTTTTGCAGCAGCAAGGGTAGGTCATGCTGGGCCAGAGGACAGTCACCAGCCACCTGAGGTGAAGGAGAAAACCACGGGCAGCAGAGCTGAGAGCTCACCTACCTCTCCTGGGGCAATGTACACACAGCCATTTTGCATTGCRTTGGAATGTTACATTGGCACATTTACATTTTTCTTCATTTCCACTTGCTTCCAGCATATTGGAGCAACGTAACTGCCTGTGTTTAGCACAGCTGACCACAGTACTTACAGCTCTTCAGAGTCCACCATGAGATAGTCTAAGGTGGTGGCTTCTTGATTGCTCTGAGCTGATCTAAGTGGCCGATTGCAGATTGCACTATAATGTGCTTGAAGAGATAGTGAAACTGCAGCCYGAGCCCAACCATCGCTGTTGAAAACACCAGGGAAGCAGCAGACGTAGTGGTGGATTTCTAAGGCTTCTGGATCTTGCTGTACCCCCCAGACTCGATACAGCAACACAGAGAGTTCAAGCAACCCCCCAGAGAAAATAATGTCTCGAACAAATAGGAAAGAAAGGAACGTTTGCTTAAAATGTTAAACATATCCTAATTTGTAAATAAGTGTAATTCAATTAAGGCACAAAGAATKCCTACATGGCAGTATTACGCCATTTGTGAAATTTCTATGTGTAGTAGTAGAGAAGAAAACACCAAATAAATGCAAATAGATGTCAAAAGAAATAAAGCTTTAGGTTAAAAATGGAGATTTAGATTCAAATCTGTCTTTGAAGATCATTTAGAGTCAGCAGAGGAGAAATCTTCCTGAACTTACTCAAATTCAGAGACTAAGTTTGCAAAGAGCTGGGGTCTTTGCAGGTAGGAACTTAAGCATGGACACAGGCTCCATGCCACAGCGATGGCACCTCCTTTATTATCACAAATATAAAATGACATTAATCTACTGAAGACTATTGGATGTTGCTAACACTACGCAACCTTCACCTCTGTAAAGGACCTCCATATAACTCTTTATAGCACCAAGTAATCTTATTTTGTGTAAGTCAAGCTGCTAGTCATTTATTTGATTCCACTTTCTGATCTACAATCAAGGAAAGTCCCTGCCTCAGTTTTCACTCCCGAACCTGTTACCCCTTGCAGACTGTTTTCTGCTGGCATGATTAGAGTCGAAGGGGGGTGTCTATTATCTCTTATGTTTATTCATGCTCTGCTAAGTCACTGTGTATGTTGCTATCTGAAGCTATGCTGTACTAATAAATATACTACCAATACTAATATACTCCGTGCTGGTTATGGAGCAGAGCATAGCCTTGCGAGATGTCCTCCTCCCCAGGCAGCATGAAGCCAACCTATATTTCTCTAGGTAAATTTTTGCCCTTCATTGCAGTGAAGAAAATCGGAATCCAGTTGGTTTGTAGAAAGAGACCATGCTGGAAGAAGTGGGGTGTTATGGCTAGGGACAGAGACTGAAGACCTCGAAGGTCTATGTACTGCTTATATCCATGGATTGCCAGATGTGGTGGTGATTTCTGGAGGTTTCTTCCACGCCTATACTTTTCAACCTACTTATAACAAATTGCTTTGGACTGTCATCATTCTAACAACATGGCATTTGTTTAGCGACACAATGTGAGCGAGCACAGACTTTGGAGGATTCTACAAGCTTTGCAAGATAGGCAGCACACAAGTGACCTCCTCTACACCTGGATTTGCAGAGCAGCTGGGCAGTATAGCTGGGAAAAACCTATAGGTGTAATTTAGGTCTCCTCTTCCTCCCAGGGGGTCACTCAGGTGATGCTCAAGGCTGGGTGGTTAATGCTTTGTGCAGGTGGCAGGTTGTGGTGGGAAGGGTGTAAAGGGAAGCAGAGCACTGAACAAGAAGTGGGGGCTTCTAAATTAACTTCTCCCACATAATTTTCAGAGATTTTTCTCCTACTGTTTCTGACACTGGAAAGTCTTTCCACTTTGGACTCCACATCTTATAGCTTTATTATTTATGAGTCTCTATCAGCTGAAGAGAAGCAGATCATGTTTTATTGATGTTCTTCTTTCAGATTAATCACAGGCTGTATAGCACTTGGAGCATTTCCATTCCTCCGCTTTGTCAGGGATCTCAAGGCTTGTAACAGCCCTCCCCACGGCAAAAAATGCTGTAGATTTCCAAAGGGGTTTAGCTGAGAGATACTATCAAGACATTTTCTTTTTAAGAAAAAAAGCAAAGACTTTGCTTCCTCTTTTTTTGATAGTTATCATGACCCGGAAGAAACAGAAAAACAGACACACACACACACAAAAAAGGAAGAAAAAAAAAAGAAGAAAATAAGCAAACTCACTTTGTCACAGATCCCTTTTCCTCCCCAAAGTATCTGCATGTCCTGCCGTGCTGCATGTGATCTTTGATTTTATATGTCTAATGGGGTACTCCCCTACCTTTAATCAAGCAGGCAGTTGGCAGAATCAGGGAAACACGGCACTGGGAGGTGCCCTGGGGCATTTTGGGATTTAAGAACATTTTGTAAAAGCAGTCATAAACTCAGGCTTGCCGTGTACCTGGCCCTTATAAAAGTGGGGCTGCTGCCCTGGCTGTGTTAGGTAATAAATGGCCAAGTGTGTAAGAAATCACAGCTCTATCTTCAAAGTGCTTCCGTTTCTTAGAGACTGCTGCATGTCCAATACACAGAATTATATACATATTATATGCATATGTATTGTGCTTATTAATATGCAGAAAGCAACAGCTTATGCTTTTTTCTCTAGAGTCATGTTCTCAAAAAACAGCACGTGACTGCAGTGGGTAGCTCCAGGCATCCGACTTGTATGGGCAAGAACAGCATGTTCTGATGGCACATGGGGTGTTTCTGTGCTGCAGACAGTGTCCTTGGGTACAGACACTGCCTGCAAACCCACAGCCATAAGAGAGAAACAGGCCCATCTTGTTTTCCTGGGAAATTAGCAGCATCAGGAACTGCCTTTTTGATATTTCTTTGCAGGCTGACAGCAGTAGTTGTGCACACAGATAACGTGCCTGTAGCTGCCCTACTTTTTGGCAGCATCAGAAAAATCTGGACAAGAGAGGGGCAGTAGTCTGCTGTGTCTCATTTCCACCCTGCTTTTTACCCAGGCGAGGTGGATGGGGTTGAGGGTGGGATTGCTTAGCATCAGTTGAGCTGTAGTGAGGGTCCTTGTGGTCTTTGCAGGTGCGTGGCATGGATAAGAGGTTTCTGCTCAAGGTGACTCACTGGGGAAGGTGCCAAATTCATGGCAGGTCCCATCAGCCTTTAACAGCTGGCTGTAGGTCAGCGTTGGAGGGTGAGTGGAGAGGTGGTGGTAGCTGCAAGGAGCCCAGGTGGGATGGGAACAACTAGACATCAAACCTTCTTGCTGAGGCTCTGACTGACCTGATAACATCAGCTTTGACCATTGCTGCTTCAAAGCAGATAGAGAGGGTCTCCATCCAGAGCTTGGCCATGAGCTCCAGGGCATGGCTTCAGCAGAAGAAAGCTGTCCTGAGAGCTGGGAATATCTCTAATGAGGGCTGGAATATCTAATCTTATGCTTCCCCTCTTTTCTCCTGCAGGACAAAGCTTTCCGGTCCCTTCTGCTCCAGCCATCAGGGCTGTCTAACAAGGCTCGCCAATGCTCATTGCTGATGTGTGCTGATCCTCGCAGGCCTGTCAAGTCTCACGTGTTGAATGTGAAATAACTCCACACTGACCCACAATGAGGATGCTGCCTCATGTGGTGGCCCCTTGCCTGGTCCCTGGCCCGTCAGCCATAGGCAGCTGAGCTGCATCTGCTGCCAGTGGTGCTGWGGTTGTGGAGGGACTCGAGAAGGCAGGACTGAAGCTGTGGCATGGTACAGCTCCTATCAGGCCCTATGGCCACCGGTATCTCTCCCTGTGCTTCATCCCAAATAGACCATTTAAAAGATAGAGTCCATTAAAGCTGTGGTGTAGGGATCTTTGCATCTCAGGTCAGAAGAAATGTGAGCAGTCTGGAGGGTTTCAGTGCTATTCAGTGCCAAGAAACTAGGTCTGTCTGAGCTGCCTGCTGGTCTGAGATTAGGAAAATATCCAACCTGAACAATTCCCAAACTATTTCTGTCATTCTACAGGCTCTGTGTGCCTCTAGGAGGTCCCCTTATAGAAAGACTTTGCAGTTCTGACCCAACACTCCTTTCCACTCCCCAGTTCAGGGAAGGTTGTTTCCCCTGGAGGGGAGCCTGCCTTTGTGCTGAGCTGTGGGTAAAGTCCCGGTGTATCCTTTGCTTTGTTAAAAGCAGGAGTGTGTATGAAGCGAACCCGGCTCTGGGATTTTCCCAGATTCACCCAGCGCTCGCTCTGACTTTGATCAGCACAGAGTAGTCATCTCAGGAGGGTGTTTATTTATTTTATTTTGGGCTAGGGCTGGAATGTCTTTGGTGGGCATCTTCAAAAGCTGCGCTAGCCCTAACTGCTGTGCAGATAATGATGAGTTGCTCTTTGAAGTGGGGATCTGTGTGCCTGGTGTGTCAAGCCTTTGTAACATTGAAGATCCTTGCTTTGGGATCAAGGGCTCCTCTGCCTCCATTAAATTATATGCCAGGCACGAAGCTGCATCCCTCTTAGACTGGAAATAATAAAGACTGCAATAATCCTGCTGAGCAGCTTCGACAAGACAAGTCCACAAAACTAAAGAAGAAAGTGGGGATGATCATTATGTGGGTCACACTGTTGTCTGGCCAAAAGTATTATCTTGGAAGAATAAAAGAGGGAACCCTTTTTGCACGAGGTGTTTTGGTGTATCCCTGAGATGGGATGAATGGCCAAGCTTCCCGACTGAAAGACTTTAAGGTTCTGCAGAGCTATTACCAGGAGCAGATGCCATCTGCTTCTCYGCATCTCCTTTCAAAAGATGTCTGGTTCTTTGGAGGCCTTTCTAAACTCATTTGTTTTTTCTCCACAGATGCAGCTGGCTTAAGAAAAAGCATCTCATGGAAACCCTTTATTCATTCATGATCGTACAGACCACCTCCTTCTTGCTGAACCCATCCAACCCATCCTGTAGTAGTATTGCAGCAGAGGAAGTTAGTGGGGTAGCACCACGCAGGATTTTTAGCTGAGTTCTCATGGATCCTTTGTATCTGGAAAGAAGAAAAAGTGTCAACATCGTGTGACTAGCCACGTTTTCAAGCATGGCCAACAGAAATGTCCATTRTCCCAATCTGAAAATGCTCCAACTCCAAAAATCCAGGTCCAAATTCCTGCAGACATAAACTAGCACAACTCTACAGGCTTTGGCAGGGCAACACCAGCTGCAGGCACTGGTTTTCACTAATTAGGATATTTGCTTGCAGAGGAAATACATCCATTTATACCAGTGAAGACCCAAGATGACTTCCATCCAGCTACTCCAACATATACCACTGTGACATTGGTTTGTGCAGAGCTGTATTGTCTCAGGATCTGGCCTTCCATGCTGTTGTACCCTTCCCAGCTTGTCATGGTTTAATTAACTAATTGCAGGGCTCACCCTCAGCTCCTAGCTGGTGAGAGGATTCACATCCTTCAGACTGTGTAAGTGCTCACACTGCAGCCCAGCACCTTGTCCACATGAACTGCCAGCACTCGTTAGGTTTACTGTGGTTATTTTGATGGTCTCTGTGCTAAGCAGAGGCAACACTGCAAATACCTTACTGCAGAAATGTGAAGATCTTAATGATGCCACCGTATGTTCACTAAAGGAGATGCTTCGATTTCGATTTTGGAGGAGGAGAAGGGTGTGAAGAGTGGATGCAGGCAGCAGAGGGAAGGCGTGCTGTCTGTATGAAGTTAATAACATATTTGTGATCCTTCAGCCTGACGGTTTTTCTATAAGGGCAAAATGATTTTTCTACCAGTCATATATTGGTAGCTTTTGTAAAAATCCTCATAAATCTTTAATGCTAGTAAACAGCTCTAGTCAAGCATCCTTAAAGAAGTTGAGCTGCAAGTAACTGTGTTGGGTCCTCCTTTACTGTGAAATTCTCCATTCTTCCTCCAACAGAGCTGCAGGCGAAACCACAATGCTTTGGTTATTCTGAGCATCTGTGTGTTTAACCCAATTACTGTACAGTATCTGTCAGTTGAGAGCAGCATATAATACAGGCGTGCCTGATGCTGGAAGCTAATTAGTATTTCCTTTGTAACTTACTTGGGAGGGGGACGAGAAGGAGGTGGGAAGAGGGGGATATGTTGAAGAAAGTATTTCAGGAGCTTGCAGTAGTTTAATTTCAAGTGTGACTAGGGTCAGTTCTGCCCGCAGTTTGATGCTGAACTTAAAAAAAAAAGTATGTGTCTATCTATCTATCTATCTACAGACACGTGTGTGTGCATATAAAAAGAAAGAAATATATCTGGAGAATCTGTGAAGTTTGGAGTGACAGCATATAATTAAAGGAACAATCAATCTGTACCGTAATAGGCTAAGCTGCTCTTACTGTCAGCGAAGAGAGCTATTTAACCTTTTCTGGACCAGAAAATTAACAGTGGTGGAAATCTTCACTGTCTGGCTGATTTGCACTAGCTAGGGAATGACTTTTAACCCCAGGCTTGAGAAACCAGTTCTGGGAAGAGCCAACACCTGGGAGCTCCCATAATTTCAGTGGCAATGCCACGCACAGCTGGTTTGGCAGCCTGGAGGATACGGAGCACCCTTCACACACTTCGTACTCAAACTCCTGCTGACCAAAGGCGTCTTAATCCTGATGAATCCCTAGGACCAGGGGTGCACCATGAAGTAGCATTTGTAGATCTGCTGTGCTCTGAAAGCAGGAGGGATAATGGATTATGTATCAATCCCCTTGGCTCTATACTACAAAATTGATCTGCACATGCCCAGCAAATGCGGCATGCCCTGGAGGACGAGACTCACTCCCCATGTCAGGTGGACCATAYGCTTCATGGACAATGAATCCAACAGGTCCAGGATACACGGGACTTACATGCATATGGTATAGACACAACATACACATGCTAAAGGGCCATTTATCCAGGATTTCTGTCTAGCTTGGGTCCATGGGTGACCCACGATGGAGGAGCCGGTAGGTCTGTATTTACAGGGGATGTGTTAATTAATAGGTGGCCTCCCTGGAGTGATCAAAAAAGACCCAACAGTGCAAGAGAGCACAGGCTAGGAGAAGTGCTGCCTCTCAGACCAGACATCAGTCCAAAGCTTTGATGTCTAATGGCCATTAAAATGAAAAAGCCACTTCTCAGAAGGATAATGGCCATTTGGCTGAGTTCTCACTCAGGTAATTACACTAAGGACCACTAGAGTCTTGACATGGGCTTCTGGCTGCTGTAACATTTACTGCGGTTTTGAAATTCTCTCCGGTAAATAGAGAAAATATTGCAAACACCTTATTGTGGAAATGTCAAGATTTTAGTGATGCCACTACATATTTCTCTGAAGTATATTTGTGCTCCATTTCCAGTTCTGAATCATCCTGTTTGCTCAGAAAAGCTGTTCTCCTGTAGCTCTGGATGCTGTATGGTTAGCAAACGGTGTCTTCTCTGAAAATACTCCTAGGCAGGGAACAGTGCAATGAAAAACTGGGCAACATTTTATGGCTAAAACTTTTTCCAGGAGAGTCATTCAGATTTAGAGGCAGTAGAATGCTAATTGCTGTTATTGTCAATTTATTTGTGTAGAAATCAGACAAACAGCAATTTTGAAAAGCACTTAAATTGCCCCTTTTCCTGCTTTTCAGAATTAAATCTTTCAGCTTTTTGATTTGAATGGAATTTTGAATTTTAACAGTGCCATTTAAGCAAAAAGCCCTTTACTAAAGAATTCTTAAAACATTTGAAGCTGAGACTGAAAGTGTTATTTACCTCCAAACAATGCTTTTGAACCATTGATTACCTTTAAATTTTGAAAAAAAAGAATTGAATTTGGTTTATCCTGAAATGATTTTTTTTCTTTCCGAATTATGAGCAAGCTGAGAAAGAAATGCTCTTGGAGCTCTATTAATAAGTGTTATGGGAGGCTGTGGGCTGCAGCTGATGAAAAGCTACTGTATAAGTAGAACTTCATATTATTCTATATACTTATGAAATATAAGTATTTTTTCCCCTCTTTGACTTGTGCTATTGCATTCATCTGGGAAAGCGGCATATTTTGCTTTAGGTGCTAGAAACTTCTATTTGAAGATGCAACTATAAACTTGCTTTTTCCTGCTGTTGAAATTAGGATGAAAAAAAAATCTGTGGGGTTTTTGCCTGTCCAGACAGGTCTGCCTGGCTTGCCAGAGATATATACAAACCCTTTTTGAGGTTTTGTATTCCCTGAAATGACTCTAGACSTTAAAATGTAACTTTGCAGACATCACTGGCTGTATTTGTAATTGGGTCTGGAATGGGTTTTTAGCCACGATGCCAACATGGACATAGCCCTTGTTCAGGCAGCTGAGTATGTTCATTTTCCAGATGGGCACAAGGGACGTCCCTTAGTGAAACAGCAAATGATCCCTGACCCACGGTGACTCCTAACTGTGCCTGGACAATGGCTGGGAAAGTGCTGGCTGGCAAGTTGCCCTGGGTCAAAACTGTGACTAGAGCCTTTCTAAAGGTTTAACAGTATATGTGTGAGCCTGTGCTAGCGTTTGGTTGCTGGTAAAGATGTTGCTGGCGAGTTTCTCCTGTTTTTTCTTCTCAGACTTCTCCAGTGCACCAGCCTTCTCTGGAGGGTTTATCTTTGTAGCTTGAGAGGAAAGAAGGATTTGCTTTTAGTAACATCACAGAACACAATCTGGAGAGATCTGGTGTTAATGCCTACCTCTTTCAAGGACAATATTTAATGTAATTTCCAAATTACATCATTAGTCATTCCTTCTTCTGTAAATTATGAGAATAATAGTTTTGTTTTCTCATCTTCTTTGAGACCTTCAGGTATCTGGAGGCATCCAAAGCATCCATAAGAGGATGGAAGTTATGACGCAGATGCGACGAGAGACCTGTGTCCTTCTGGAGCAATATTTGGAGCCTGGTGAGATACCCTGAAACATCTCAAATGGCACTAGACACTTCCGTGTGAACAGCTGAACTAAGTCTGTTTCTCAAAAGTGGTGATCATGTCCATAATAATGCTGCCTACAGGTGAGATTCATGTATGAATTAAGATACTTCAAGGTTTTCCAAGGCTTGGAAGGCTTGGCTGTCAAACCATCAATGGATTAACTCAGTGGATTTTTTTTTTTTTTTTAATATGGCTGATTCTCTGAATACAAGAAGGAAGAGATTGCTCTACACCTTTTTCTCTGACAAAGAAGTCGCTTGCAAAATTCAGCTTAATTCCAGAGCAGCTCAGATTGATGATTTCATCACAAAATAGTCATGACAATGCATAATCATGGACTCAAGTATATTTACAAATGCACAAAAGATGAGACCTTTTCCGGTGAATAATAGAGGGCATGGATACATTCAAAATTATTCTGCCTTTCTTTAGTTGTGTACTTAAAAGAATCATCTTTATCCCAGCTCCTTTAACATTCTTTTTTTTCATAGGAAAATCAGAGTTTTGCCCAGGTTGCTTGAATAAAAAGCTGTTTCTAACACTTGCATATTGATGCCTACAGCATTGCAGATTTAATGTGTGCACCTCATTTATATGAATCATTTAAGAGCATAGCTTCATAGGGGAACATAGAAAGATAAGCTTTTAGATATTTGATCCAAATCCTAATGAGGCCAACAGAAAGACTCATCAGGCATTCCTCCTAGACCATTTCTGCCTTATAACTGGAAAGGCTACTGCCTAGTGGCTATTGTGGTTGGACTAGGGTGCAGAAGTCCTTTGACCACTGGGTAACCTTTAACAAGTTGTGCTGCTTGTTTATGACTCCAATTTCTCTATCTGATAAAGGAGGGAAATGTTAATGAGTTCCTTGGAAAATGATTTGGGGTGTGTTCCCAACAGATCAGGTTGGTTAACTTATTCTTAAACTGAGATCATCAAAATTAATGCTCACCTGATGCTTAACCCCTCATGGATATAGTCAGATGCTGGCAAAACCCAAAGCCATTCCAGGCAGAGGTGCTTTAGATGCCTCCTTCAAAATTCACTTTGTTACCTGCAGGATACGGTATTTTGCTGTAGAAACTTGCTCCAAATTCCGTGAAGAAAGTCTTTGTAAAAGTACTTGTTCTTCTGCTGATGGCAACATGTACAACCTCACAAGCCAACATAGCCCTTCTGGATTTGACAAAGTAGGTTTTCAATCATCTCCCATTCTTGCACAACCTGATTAATTTCATATGCTGGGAAACCATCTGCTGGCTTGGGGTTCATGTAAAAATACACCCAGGAAGGAGGCTGGGCAGTGTCCTTGTCGGTAAAGATCTCACTTAAGCTATGTGAGACTAAAAGATTGATACCAGTCTAAAACCTGCAGGCCAGCAATCCGTGTGGCTTAGCTACCAGCCTTACAGCTGGATGCTTGACAATCAGATGGAAGCTGATTCATTATTATAAATATTGGAGTAAAAAATATCAAGGGAGGTTTTGGGCTGCTTTTTTTTTTTTGAGTAAGCACTTTTATATGCTATCTCTTGCTGAGAGCTCACTAATCACCCAAGGAAAAAGTGAGTGCCATTAATTCAATGAATGAAACTATAAATAGAGGAGGAAATGTCAGTGCTAAATTTGATATCTGTATTATCTTCCAAAGCATGACTTCTGCTAATTGAGCTAGATGAGACTTCTCACTATCTGAGGGCAGCAGCAGAGATAATGTTCTCTGTTGCCCATTCAAGAGGATGAGAAAAATTCAGGGCATGGCAAGGTACAACACTACAAGACAGGGTTCATGAAGAGATGTTGGAGTTAGGGGTGCACCAAGCCAGGAAGCCCACAGAGGACACTGCAGCACCATGTAGATTGACCAAGATAGATAGGCTGAATCACAATGTTGGCCACACAGACTAGTTTTCCATTAACACAGCATGTTTGAGAGGAGGAACTTGGACTTGGATGGAGAGCTCTACATCTCATTAGGTGAGTCATGCCAGATAGACCAATCTGTCTGGTGTGATCTATCTATCCAGACAGATCTGTGGTAATATTGTGTGACAGGGTTCCCTGTCGTGACCATGCTTGGTTCAAAACAAAGCATGAGGAGTATACTGAGAGCTTTTAAGCTTCCACTTGGCCAAAATGTTCTTTTGAAGTGCCAGTGCTGTCACTGACAAGTTCAGCCAGAGCTCCAATTAGTGCCATGCTTGCAGCTGACCTCCATGAACTGTCTGTTTTGATTAAAAATCATCGAAGATAAATGATCTAGAAGGCTTAAAATAGGGAAATTACAGGAAAAAAGATGCCCGGTACGTAACCACGTAGCCCTGTAACACAGTATTGCCATTGCTACTAAAGGTGCATAAGCTTTGCACTGAATTTGCAAGGCCTCAGGAGTGAGGCTTGTCCAGCTTGTTCTGTCAGAACTTTTCTTGACCTGCCCGCAGCTTTGTTTCACCCAGTTTAGCCGTGACAGCAATTTCTCTAACTGATCAGGTGTTTATGGTTGATTTATTTTACTTTTGTAACCACAGTTTTGTATAGACAGCAGTAACAAGCAGAAAAACAAACCCAAGAAACACTTAAATAACACTTAATTAAAGATCCTTCTCAGGAAACCTGTGCTTCACTTCCCAAAGCCTTGCTGCACAGCTGAGATGCAGGAGCCTGGGAAACAGCTCATAAAAGTATCTTTGGTTTCCTGAACTGTGTCCCACAGGGCTGAATCCTCAGTCTGGGATGCAAATCAAATAGTGCATTCCAGGACTAGATGGAGGAAGGGGAACAGGTTGATGATTTTGGGTGGGATTCATCTATATCTGTTAAATGACCTTGTTGTCTAGCCCAACCCAATTTGCTASAGCTCTAAGCTCTTGCTAGAGTCAATAGAGGGAGGCTGATGCCTCTGGAGAACTGTTCAACCACCCCAGCTGAGACCTGGTAGAGTTTATTGTGAGTTGGCAGGTAGGCAGCTCTCTCCTCTGGTCCAGAGGTGGCCTATGAAGTCAGTAGACTTAATGTCTGTCTTTTAGAGCTGTGCAGTTAGATGAGATGAATCCCAGGCTTCAGGAACTCAACCTCTTGAGCTGGACTTCTCACCTCCTCTTTGTTTGTCCCTGGGGTTGCCATGGACTGAGAGCTAACCAGCTAAATGCAACAGCAAGGTAGGTCATTTCAGCAGCAAAGCAGGCTTTGCTTTGCACTAAGTTTGCTAGAAGAGGTCTGGGACGTGGATGCACCACTTGGAGGATGGAGTCCCACCAGTGAACAAGCTCCTACGCTGGGGAGCCAGTGCCTGGGCCAGAGGTAAGGGTCTAAGCAGGCTGTCACCACTCTCAGCACTTGTAGACATTTGATGTTGTTGCATAAATTTACTAACACAGCAGATGAAGAGAGAGTTTTAACAGGGTTACTGATGTCAAAGTATTTTACTGAAGCACTGAAGTGCTTTGCGAAGTCTGGGCTCCACACAGAATCAGGCTTGTGCCCAAGAAACCACCTGCTCTCCCTTGGGAGAGAGCACATTTGATTTCCCGTTGTCTGTAAAAGCTGCCCTGTGGATAATCTCATTTACATTCCTGCCCTTCATGAAACCCCCATGCCTTGCAACGGATGTGACCGGCTGAAGGAGCAATAACCGTTTCCGCTGCTCAAATGGAAGCAAAGAGGATTTCCAAACTCAGCAATAAAAGCACAATTACCTCAGCTTCAGGTCTGCCTGTGAAGGAGTGGTGAAGCTGCAGCTGCTTCAAAATTTTATCAACAGCGCAGAAAAAAGTCGACAGTGGCCTTAATGTGCTCAGCAATAGCGGAGAAGAAATGAATGAACAGATTTATGTTTGTRGTAGTCCTTACTCAAAGTAAGGCAGGTATGTCAAAGCTGGGAGATCTCCTGCAGGATGGTCAGGTGGGATTTTGGGATGCTGGTGTTACTCCATAATCCTTCTGTGTGTGCCTTGGAACTGAAGGAAGCTGCTCTATCCTAAAATAAAATTATCTGGTACAGAAGATAATCTGCTCTTTGGTTGAACCCAGCTTGATCTTGTTTAGCATAAGGATAGACTGCATAGCCAATTTGCCCATGACTTTTCTGAAGAGTAGACTTCTCAGTAGGAATCAGACCAGGAACTAAATCCTAAGTGGTGGAAATAAACTAGGGGTCCCTAGATCTACCACCGATTTAGTATATAATCTTGGACAATTTTTACCTTTTACCAGAAATGCTTCCTTACCAAATACAATGACTTGAAATCTTTCAATGATAGCTCAGATGCAAGATTTGTGAGGTAGCCATGGCAGGTGAGAAGGAGGGAAGCACTGGGTGCTTTCATTGCCCTCGTGGGCTATTTTTCAGTTGCAAACATGGCACCTGGAGAATTTTTTGCCAAGTAGAAACAGCAAATACATTCTCTGGCTTTGGGGCATGCTGCAGCTTTGCTCACTTTTCTGCAGTGCCAAGGCTGTATTTGAGCCTCTGTGCTCGGAGGGATCCACCGGGGTCATCTCCCAGCGGATTGCATGGCACATCGCCCTTTCTGCATAATAGAAATTAAAAACACATTGCGAGAGGTGTCTCCTCACCACAGCCTGGCTCATCTAGAAGCTGTAGGACATTAATATGCAGAAGAGGCTGYTCTCTCCTTGCTGAAGAGGTGCAGTGTATTGGCTGAGAGCCCAAAATGAGGAGGAGGGCCTGGCAGCTGTTAGAGGCACTAGAAAAAGAGGTCAAAGCATATTAATTCATTGTCCTTCTCTCATTCTCTATTTCCACAGCATCCCAGAATGAAGAAAAAACTTTCCCCCCCCCCGTGAACTATACAGCAAGCAGCTGTTCATAAGTGCAGGGATTACTCTTTCACTCAGAGAAGTGAGCCATGATGGAGACACAGCATGATGAACAGGGTTGGACATGATTCAGATGACCTGAGGGGGCTCATATCTTGCTCTTTCACTTGTTTTTCAGATGGCCTTTTTCCATGTCTCTGCACAAGCCTCAGTTTCCCCATGTGTAAAAGAAAGGGCTGCAGTCCTGGCCTCCCTCAAAGAGCACTTGGCGATTTCTGGCTTGCAAGCTTTGTGCTGCATCTCTGTATTAAGCYTGATGAGCATCTTAGCATTGGTAGAGAAGCAGCTGTCCTGGTTTCAGCTGGGATAGAGTTAATTTTCTTCCTAGTAGCTGGTATAGTGCTGTGTTTTGGATTTAGTATGAGAATAATGTTGATAACACACTGATGTTTTAGTTGTTGCTAAGTAATGTTTACACTAGTCAAGGACTTTTCAGCTTCCCATGCACAAGAAGCTGGGAGGGGACACAGCCAGGACAGCTGACCCCAGCTGACCAAAGGGATATTCCATACCATATGATGTATGCTCAGTATATAAAGCTGGGGGAAGTGGGGGACATTCGGAGTGATGGCGTTTGTCTTCCCAAGTCACCGTTACGCGTGATGGAGCCCTGCTTTCCTGGAGATGGCTGAACACCTGCCTGCCGATGGGAAGCAGTGAATGAATTCCTTGTTTTGCTTTGCTTGGGTGCGCGGTTTTTGCTTTACCTATTAAACTGTCTTTATCTCAACCCATGAGTTTTCCTACTTTTACTCTTCCGATTCTCTCCCCCATCCTATTGTGGGGGAATGAGCGAGGGGCTGTGTGGTATTTAGTTGCTGGCTGGGGTTAAACCATGACAGCAGCATGGAGTAAATTGAGGACTTTCACTGAAGCTCTGCAGCTCCTTCTCCAAAGCAAGTCCTGCCACTCTGGCAAAAGGACTCTCTTTTTGTCCAAGCACATTTTTCTGGACTTTTGTCTCCATTTATCTGGGCACATTTACACTGCAAAGACCACGACGACACTGGTACATTGACCTGTGACCTTGCTACAGTAAAACCAGGTTTGCAGATAGATAGGATTTAACCACCTGCATAATCCTGCTAACGTTTGAGGTTATGTCTACAAAGTGCCAGGGAACATTCCCAGACACTGGAATTGATCATCTATATTGTGAAATTGTTATGATACCTTGTGCCTTATGCCTGGGCTAAATAGCACTTTCCCAAAGAATTTCTGGGGATATCTCTGGGGGGAGCTAGCGTGGCTCATTCCTGACGAAGAGTTTAGATGGAGTCTCATATTTTGGAAACCAGGAGAGTTAAATAAAATAGCAGTGGGTCATTCCCAGCCAGCTGGCCTTAGTACCAGAGAAGGATCCCGAACCCATTTTACTTATTGCAATAGCTGTAGCCTTATTGTTTATTCCAAGTGCTTTCTGGACCCCCTTTTCACTGTCAGGCCACACAGGGCATAACGGTATGCAGCATATTGCTTAGACAGCTGGATGGCATGAACAGCATCCCTGAGCTGTCTTTACGGTGTCTGCAGTGCCAGCAGAACAAGTCATGATGAAGAAGTCTAACCTTGCATGAAGTAGGGCACCCCCTGCTCTTCATGGATTAARATTTTTTTATTCTCTACCCAAACTTTTCAGAAATGGGCAGCAAAATTCATGTAGGATTGATGAACTGACTCCTGGATCCCCTCCTGGTACAGCTTTGAATCTATATGATATTTATATTTATATTATTTATTTATATTTATATATTTATACATATATTTATTTATATTTATGCTTATTTTACATTTATAGTTATATATATTTATATTTATATTATCTACTTTTAGCAGCAAACAGTTCACAGACCCAGGGATCCCAGCTTTGTTCAGCCTTGCAGGCAGCGCAGTGACTCATTCCAGTCTTCTGCAATGCCTCCTTTCTTTTAGGCTCTCCTCAAGGCAGAAGCAGCATGCAAATGAATTGGTCTGGTTTGTAGCTTGTTTATTTGGTTTTCACCTCGGAGGCAGCATGAACAGTCAGATGTGGGAGTATTTGTTCCCTATCCTTCTTCTTGGGATTGTCAAACTCCTGTTTTTTAACTCAGGGTTAAATCCAGCAAAACAGGCTGGAAGAAAGAGATGAAATGTTTATTCAGGTCCTCCGGGTAATATCCTTTAGGGTGACTCATTTAAGGCCCTTGAGTTTGGAAATACTGGCCTTCGCGCTTCCGAACTCCAGTTTTTCCTCCCCCTGCACCTGCCTGGTTCAGTGCATGGACAGATTGTGCTGCCAGCATCGCTGGGTGGCTCCTCAAATGTCTGTCTCCTTTTCACACATACAAATGTGAAGSCCTTGCTCTTATTTATTGCATATTGGCCCAACACAGACAGGTATCCTTCATATTCTGGCATTGCCTAACTTTTGCAGGTTTGACTTTGCAACTTGAGAAGTGGTTTTGAAATGCAATCATTTCAGTGGGTAATATCTTAGCCTGTAAAAAGAAGGAGATGGAAAGAACAGAACCACCATCCTGTGGCATCAATAACCCTTCAGGCTCTAATCCCTCTTCTGCGGCAGGGCTAGGAATCCCTCAAAGAAACAGATTGCAAGATTAAGGAAGAAAAAGCTGCCCTCATTATTGGAACTTGCCCAACCATTCTAGAAACATGTTCTCTCTAAAAACATTAGGCTCGAGAGGAAAACTAGTATTGAAAATAATGTCTAGCCCAAATTGTTAAATTTATGAGAAAAAAGGAAAATGAGGTGAGCACAGTGTTAAGTAGTGATACCTGTTGTATATTTATTAAAAGATTTGGGGCATATTTGTAGGCTTAAATTTAGGCAGCTTTATGGGGCAACTATGTTAAGAGAAGAGTTTCTTAGCTCCATCTGTATTCAGGGAAGAGAAAGAAAGCCGTGCCCAGGTGGTGGTTCAGAACAGGAATAATTTAGGATCTCTGCGGTGTGTGATCCTGGTACTGTCCCTTTTCTGCTCTCAGCCTGACTTTCATGGCCAAAATATTTTTTGGCGGGGGGGGGGAGAAATGGGATAACACACCGTGATGGTGAATGTGGCATACTGAGTGCCCAGGGAAAGAGACTGGGAAGGCTGATTTTCTCCTGTGCTTTAAAAACTGGTCAGGCTTGACTGTCTCTACTGCTAAATACTGCTGTGCTCTGTGAATGGATCTGTTGATGAGATTTTCAGGTGGATTAGGTGCTAATCAATAATGAAGTAGCATTAAAGTGGCACCATCTAGTTATTTATAACTCCAGCGAATGTTTTTTATGAAACTACACTTCTCATGTATATACCTTAAAGCTTGTGTTAGCACAGTAAGAGCTTAATCCAGTAGTCAGAGAAATAAATGGAAAGACTTGTTTTGACCTCAGGGGGAGGTGTAGAAAGCTGSATGGTGAAGCCTGGCACAAATAGAGACATACCAATGTCTCACAAAATGAGAAAGATCTTCATGAAGTCTCTGAGTGTTCCTTCAGTGCTGGCAAATCCTTTCTCACTTCAACAGACCACCTCAGAAATTCATTGATTTAACCGCAAAGCACTAAACTAGCATTAGTCACAGCTGTAGACTCATCTGTAACAGTGACCTTTGGCCTGTCACAAGGGGATGCTTTCTAAGGCATAACAAGCCGTTCCTCCTGAGGTGGTTGAAGATCTGGTCCAAAGTCATTGGAGAAAATTTGCTGCTTTTTGCTGTCACCAGTAAATGCTGGAACATGGCCCATAACATTTGGTTTGTCTAGTAGCTGAGCTTGGAGAGTTAGGATGACTTGTGTCTTGGGGATTGACATTTTCACTGAGATTCACTTCACTTCAGGAGTTGACAGTATTGATGACCACATCAGAGCTAATTACTTCGGGCTACCTTTATAGTCACTGAGAGGAATAGGCCACGTTAACACATAGGTTAATGACCTTAAAATGAGCTGAATTGCTCTTTAAAACTTCTTATTTCTCTCCACTGTCTGTGAAGGCAGCTTTGAGTGACTTGCTCAGATGTAGATCTTACCCTGTATTCACATTTGGTCAGCAATGGTCAGTGATGAGGGACATCTCGTGACTTCAATGACCTTTATTGCTCTTCCTCCCTTCCTGCCCAGAAGTCCTCGTACCCTCTTCCTACACAGACACCCAACTCACCTAGGACCAGTGGCTTCAATCCTCATGGATATGTGTCTTCAAGCTTGGCATCCAGCTGCCTGTCCCTTGGAGAGCAACCATCCCTCGCGGCTCCCTGGAAGTCTCAGATAACCTAGAGCATCATGACAGCTATGCATGGGAACAGAATGATGCCAAGAATATTGAACTCTTTCAGTCTTCACCAGCTATGGACTTACAGAAGTGTTACAGTGGAACTGTGGTGTCTGACACCCTGTGATGGTTCAGAGAGGATGGAGAAAGCATTGGCGTGAAGATTCATGGGGGTCATTTTCTTAACTGTTGCAGTATCAGAGCCAGGACAGACTCGTTGGAGAGAAAACTCTTCCCAAAACTGGGCCCACATTCCCAAATCACTTGATGTACCTACCCTCATTAAATCTTTCATATGCATAGTCGATGTGTCCTGATTGCATGCTACAAACTGGAAGTTAGGGAAAGATGTTTCTCCCAGGTCAGATTGGCCAAGATCACTGGAATTTTTGTCTCTTCTTGGGGTGTAGGGTGTGACTGGCTTCTGAGGATCATCTGCAAGTTTTTAAAAACAATTTCCCTGCTATTGCAAATACCTCTTACTTTTTTCTTATGCTTGTTATAGTAGCCTTTTACCTTTTGCTAGAAGCCTTAAGTTCATGACAGATTTTGGGAAGTGTCTCTATTGTACAGCACATGAGGACCTTGTGGAAAAGGACACGTATGTGATGGCTGTCCATGGTTGTGGGAAACTAGACACCAGGTTCCACACGGTCTTCACTGATTTTAAATTCCTATGCTCAAATGACACCTCTGATTTTTTGCAAAGCAGTGCAGATCTCAGACACATCTGTGCTCTTCGGTTCCAGAGCTTCCTGAAGGTGAAAGCCCAGCCCAACATGAAGTCAGGCAGGCCAGTGTGCAGCCTGTGTAGGTACTCTATGAGTAAGCATCTCTAAGGAGTGGCACTAGATTGAGCTGGTCGCACATTACAGTCACTTCTTTATTTGSAGGGTCTAAGGCAATCCCATTAAATTCCCAATAAAAACAGTAGACAGCAGCCAATTAACTTGTGCCTGCTCGTTTAAATGATAGATCAGCAGAATCAACCCATGGTCAGTCTTGAAATGTTTTATTGGCAGAAGTTGAATGCATTGGGACCCTGCCACTAACTCAGTCTGTAGACAATCAGTATCAACTGAATAATAATTGTGACAATGAATCACGGTCATTCTTCAGATAATTTCACATTTATAATCAAACATGGCACTTGAGTTAGTAAGATCAGGCATACCATGTGAGGTCAAAGACCCCACCAGCCCAGTGGGAGCTTATTTGGGTATCGGATTTATCCCTGCTTGTAAATCCTTTAAGTCCAGTGTCATGGCACTAATGATGGACAGTCTGTCATTCACAAAGTGTGGAGGGGAGATGAGGAAGAGCAGCTGAAATAGCACTGAGCTCCATACTGATACACGATTCTGCTGCAGATTGTAGGGTTGGAAATGAGCAATACACTCATCCAGTTTAATCTCTTGTAATTGCAGATGACTAGATTTTAGCTGTCTCATTTAGAGAGATGCCCGAATAACCTGAAAATAGTTTTTTCTCCATAGTCCACAGCCCCAAATATGCTGTAGTGTCATGCAACACACTTGACATCTTCTCACGGTGCCTTTAAATACAGTGAGTTGGTCTGTTTTAAATGTGTACCTGAAAATGTCTGTCATCCTTCTGGAGGAATTTAGCTTCTGTCATTTAAGTCTTGTAGCAGAGGGATGGCTAAACTGAACTCTCCAGATCTAATCCAACTCTGTTTTCAAAGGTCACAGATGCGAACAAGCATTTCTGAGGCATTTTTTAAGGCAGAAATTTTTTTCCTGTGTAGAGAGCTAGGCATGATTTAAGGCATATTTTGAGGTTTCAAAAGAAGGGTGCAGATCAGTGAGGTCTGCCAGTAGCCAAACCTGAGCAATTTGGGAATCACTGCTGTCCTGTGCACTAATCCAGGAGAGGTGTCTATCGTCAGAAAATTAATTAGGACAGAATCAGCTCATAGTACTGGAAGGGCACTTCTCACAACCATCTTGCTCTTCTTTTATTTATTGCTTTCCCCCCCGGCTCTGCTTTAATAGTCTGGTTGCCTTTCTTTTAAGCTCCCCCTCTGCCTGTTGGGAAACAGGTGCTGAGAGAAAAACCATTTTACCTGAAAGATTCAGGGTGATTTTTCACCTAGGGCAGTATTTCTGTTGTTGTCATTTTCTCTTAAGGAGCCAGTGTAAAAGGTCTGTTTGCTGTTGCATGTATTAGGAAAGGAGGAAACTTCCTAGCATTAGGGGAAAGCTTAGACTTCAACAGCCTTCAACCAGAAACGGCCAAAAGACTTAATATACATGTGTCATTATGGGCTTTTTTTTTTTTTTCTTTTTCTGTTAAAAGTTTCTACACTATAGCTTCTGCATTCTAAAGGATTTTAGAAAAATGTAGATTCATTCTGCCACTTGCCATCTAGGTTGTCATTTGTCTCCCAGACCAAAGATATCATAAAAAGATGATGGTTCTCCTACAGATGAAAGCTCCTTGAATTGCTGGCATAGCTGATGCCCAGGAGTACCAGTCCAAAGAATTTTGTCCAAAGTGACTGAAGGTTAGAGAAAATTCCTGAAAGGAAAATCATTTTTTTATTATTATTTTTATTTTTTTATTGATATTTCCTATTGTTGCTGGGGTTTGTAAGTCAGGGAATCCAAGGCTGACTTTGAGGCTAGGTGAGGATGACGGTCATCCAGCCTAGTAAGAAGCTAGAGGCACCATAAAAACAAATAGGCATATAAAAAAGAAAATGTGGAAAAAATACTTATTGTCCATTGTACCTATTTACCTGATAAAAGAGGAAAATTAACAACAATGATGGATCTAATTCTACTAACATTTTACTAAAGAAATAACACTTTGATGGGGTGGTACCAACATGAAAGGTAGGATTGGGACATCCTTTCATAGGACAGRGGATTGATCTCAGCTCAACTTCTGTAACTCAAAGTTACAGAAAAAGCAAAATTACAGAGATAAGAGTGAGAATGACTCTTCCATTGAGAAGGAATAATAAAGTTTTTAGATCCCAAAAGGTGTGGAGTGAAAACTCCTTTTAATGACGTGCCGTAAAATCATATTGGAGTGGTAGGACTCATTGTAACAGAGCTCCTCCTCTGCTTGTCAAGGTCTTCTTTCTCCAACTTAATTCACCTTCTAGTCAGCGGAGAAATTCACTATTGAATGCTTTCATTTCAATAAAACTCATTCATTTAGTCCATTTCAGTGAACTAAGAAAGGATGGCTTTGCATGTCTCTATGTGCCTAGATCATCCCAGTGTCTGTGGATCAGGAGGCTTTATTATTAATGGATGTAAAATGAATTAATAACAAAGCCTTCAAATGCACATTTGCAACTGTACCAGGAGTAAGGACGCTGTGTTTTTCAGTCTGAACCAGGTATTGCACAGAGTTCAGGGAAATTAAAAAAAAAAAMCAAACAAAACCTACCCTATAAAAAGCTACCTGATATGTTTGCACATTAGGTCATATTTAAGCAAGCTGCCATGACTTAGACAAATGGTCTCATTTGTCCAGATGTTTGCACAGAAAACAACACTGGTCTGGCCAGCCAGCAGAAATGTTCCTTTATGTTGGTGACTGGAACAGGACAAATAAAAATACCTTTTTGCTGCAAACGCGGACCCATTCTTGGTTATCTCATCTCAGAGGTGAATGGTGATCTGTGAATGGCTCTCCACAGCCTCTGTTTCTCCGTCTTTTTGCTTGGTAGACAAATATCTAACATTCCCAAAAGGTGCTGTGAAAAGGTGCCCTGGGGTAAAGGGGAGATAACTGCAGCAAGAGCCCAGAGCAGGGGTGGGGGGATGAGTGAAAACAGGAGGACAGAAAAATGGTGAAACATGGTTGGCCTTCTATAACTTTTATTGCGAGCTTGCTCTGTACTTGGAGTGTCTTTTAATTGTTTTTTTCCATTAGATTTCAAGCTTAGCACTACTAGCAGCCATGATTCAGCCACTGCTTGCTACCACTGGGTCAAGACTTTAACAGCGACACTCTTTGAATTTCTGCATGATCTAAAAGTTGCTCTAAATGCCACCAGTCACTGGGAAACTGGGAAATATCTAAATCTCAAGTGTCTGACTTCCAGTTGGCTTTTTTGGGGGTGTGTTTGTGGAAATGTTCCTGGAAGGCAATACGGAAAATTTAACTTTTTCCTACAAAATCAGAAAGTTTATCTGTAAGGACACAAGCTGTCCTAGGCCATTTCTCTCAGGGGCAGGGAATGAGCCCTTGACCCTTCTATTTAGTAGCACAGACATAAGCATGCCGATGAGGGCACTGGTGAGGTTGCACAGTCAGCTTCTTCCTCAGCAGKAGCACCTTTCCCCATCTGTGCTTCCCTCTTTGACGTCCCATAGCTTTGTGGACACCATGCAGTTACACCCTGTGATGTTTTTTTGGAGTCCAGAGCTGGTTTGGAGAAGCATCATCAGCAACGATGTGGGCTGCTGTGAGGAGAAGAGGCAAAGCAGCACTATGGCCATTTTTGCTATCTAAAGACATCTGCTGCTTAAGGTGGCTGACCCTTTTGCATACTACGTTCCTAGGTAGTATGAGGAACTGAGCCAGGAGAAAAACTCCCAGCAACAAATCCTTCTTCTGTTGCATGAAGTCCTCATCTGGCTTTGGTGTTTTGAGTGCGATGACTTGACTATGCAAGGTCATAATCTCTGAGAGCAGCCACTTCCCTCCCCCTCGCGCCGTCTCTTGTGGTTATGGGCAGTGACGTAATGTGCAAGAGTGTTTACATCCTCCTTAAGAGTAATAGTCTACTGAAAATAAAACATGGGAAAAAATGCAATTTTAGCACTGTCACTTAAGTTCTTTGGTAATAATAAGCAAGGAAATAAAATAAATATATTCCCAGGTTACTCACCAGCCGCAGTTCAACTTGAACTGGGGGGGATGAGAGGGGCTCTGAAAACCATGTTGAAAATGCAGGTGGTAGTGGCTAACCATTCCCTGTCCCATCATGAGCAAGCAGCACTTGTTATTAGTTGCCTTTTCCAGACAGTCATTCAGAAGGTGCAGGAACAAATGGTTTGAGCCTTAGTGAAGAAGCTAAAGGCAGTACCTTCATGTCCAGGAAGATGGAGGCAGCGGAGAAGGTGGAGGAAATCAGTAGGTGTGTGAACATCCTAAAAGCCATAGATCTTGGCTATATCTTCAGCTATGGTCCTGTTTCTCCTACAGTGGCAGCTTTATCCAGAGTTCGAGGTAAGTTTTTTCAGTTTGGGAGGTTGGAAACCGTAGTGTTGCGCTTGGACTGTACTGACTTGTCCCTTGTCACTACCAGTAAATTATGATTGAGATCAATATATTCTGTACCCACAGAAAAAAAGACTCCTTGTTATGTAGCGCTTACAGTCACAATAAATCAAGATATGCAACAGCGGGTGAATTGCCCTGGCCTAGCATTAGAGATTGCCACTGCTGACATCTCCAGCTGAGATAGTCCCAGTAAACCCTTTGTATTCCAGGCAAGAAATAGGCACTTTGGGTGAGATTTTCAGCTGCCTAAACACAGGCTTGAAGAGTCATAGTAGATGCTGCGGGKTTTTCTTCCAGGAGTACAGTTGTCCTTACAAAGCGATGTGTATGTGATGTAAGTCCTGTGTTACATCTTCTGTTCCCATGTAGACGTCTACAACACTTTGGGGGTCTCATGTGGCATAAGACACAATGGAGTCCTACTAATGTGTAATTAATCTGATGTAATTTAGCTGTCTACTTGAGATGAAATTATTATATTGCTGGTGCGTTGCTTACATTGACCAAATCTCCAGTGACTGTGAAGAGAGCTTCACTATAAATGTGCAGTCCAGGAAATCAAAACAACATTATTTCAGCTTCAATAGATTAATAGTAAAGTTGAAATTTGGGTCTGGGAAGTTTGCCATTCTTAGCCAGTTTCACAGACCCTGAGCCACATCGCTTCAGTTTTTGGTGGCCATGAAATTCATATGTGACACAGTGCCCCAATATTACTCTACATTTGAGAGTAAGTGGAGAGAAACACACATCTCTTGCCACACGTGCAGAAGGAAAAATGGAGCAAGCAAAGGTCTGATTTGTTGTTGCTCCCATCTGGAGGGTAAACCTGACATTTCTATCTGCCAATAGCAATTTATTGTGAAGCAGACCCACAAGGAAGGTTTCTCCATGCTAAATCAACCAGCAAAAGAAATTAACCTTGTGTTACAACCAAATAAGAAACTTAATCACAGCCTACATGTCTGGGTGCATAAATAATTTAAATATATGCCGCTGCAATTTCAATATATTAAACCAAAATGTCCCAAACAGCCCCATGAAAAACAAAAATTAATACTCCATTAGTAAAGAAACAATATATGTAAGTGCAGGTTTGTTCTCATTTGATCTTTGGGGAGAGAAAGAACTTTTTATGACCTACAAGGAAAATTACTGTGTTAATGATCATCTGGTGGGTGTTCTATCCGAGCTAATATCTCTTTACTGGAGCCATGGACAAATTGACTCTCTGCTGAACCCATGTTGCCCAAAAAATTGTTCTGAAGAGTACTGTCAATGAGCCACRGTCAGAAGTTTTAGGTGGTAGCAAATGTTTTCTCTACTTTTTTGAAAAATTCTGGATTGATATTTTACTTACAAATAGTAACTTCACTAAGTGCTAATGTAGTAAGCGTAATTATGTTCTTAATATCAGCAATRTCTTTTCTGGTCATAAGTATATTTTTATATTATAATACGCAAGGTTTCCATATGCAGTGGTCACCAAAAGATTCTTATTACAAGAATTTGTATTCAGTATTAATATAGAACATAAACAAACAACAATTACATGTATTTTTAAGGAAAGAATATTGGATGTACTGTGAGGTGTATTGGTGTGTATTTCAAGCAAAACTATAATTGTTGCCACTTTCCTCCTCCAGCTTTGAACTGAAATGAGTTTGTGTAGCATCTTCCTCTTCACCATCATATCTTTTTATTGGCGTTTCCTCCCACAATACACATTTTTGTTCACAAGAACTTGTTGCTAATTTTTGTCTTCACTGATTTGACAAGAAGCAGAGTAGCTGTGTCTCAGAAGGTCAAGGACAGCTTTGAGTGCTGGTGATCCATCCATTCATTGAACGTCCAGGTTCTCCTTGGCAATGCCTCTGTAGTCATCACCTTAGACCTTTGCAGAGCAGTTCACATCCATCAGGCATCTCTAAATCCCTTCTTTACAGTTTGCATGCAATGCATTCTGGGAGAGGAGGTCTTTGTATGGTGGACATTTTACCCCTTTCAAACAGAAGAATCAGAAATTTCARCGTCTGCTCTATCTTTTAGTTTCCAAAGTCCTAAATCAGACAATCTGGGGTTTTTCGTGTGTATTATGTCTCTCAGTTGCCTCAATTTATCTGCTGCACCTGGACAGATGAATTTCCCCCTAAACTGAATTAACTACATTGACGAGAGCTCCCTAGAAAGGAGTTCAAATGAGTGGCTCTAACATTACAACTGCATATGTCGTGGTTTAACCTCAGTTGGCAACCAAGCACCACACAGCTGCTCSCTCACCCTCCCCCCCCGGTGGGATGGGGGAGAGAATCTGAAGAGCAAAAGTAAGGAAACTCATGGGTTGAGATAAGAACAGTTTAATAATTGGGGGGGCGGGGGGGCGGGGGAATTGTAATGAAAAGGAAAACAACCAAAGAGAGAGAGAGAGGAACAAAACCCAGGAAAAACAGATGATGCAACTGCTCACCACCCACCGACCGATGCCCAGCCAGTCCACAAGCAGTGATCGTTGCCACCCGGCTGACTCCCCCCCAGTTTATATACTGAGCATGATGTCATATGGTATGGAATATCCCTTTGGCCAGTTTGGATCAGCTGTCTTGGCTGTGCCTCCTCCCAGCTTCTTGTGCACTTGGCAGAGCGTGGGAAGCTGAAAAGTCCTTGACTTAGTGTAAGCACTACAACCACTTAGCAACAACTAAAACATSGGTGTGTTATCAACATTATTCTCATACTAAATCCAAAACRCAGCACTATACCAGCTACTAGGAAGAAAATTAACTCTATCCCAGCCRAAACCAGGAAGCATAATAGATACATAAAACTGGGTGAGACGAATTTCACCCAGAAAGTCAATACTACAATAACAACTGCTCTTTGCTTTCTGTTTACAAAGYTGACAATAGTTTTTCACACTCTGGCCCACTTAGAGAGAAAACAGTGGTGCTCTGTGTGCAATGAAATGTAGTTTTTCAACTTCTTGTGTCCGCACAGAGACAAGGGCTTTATGGAGAGAGACGTTGGGTGGAAGGTTTTTCCACATTAGGTGGCTAAATTCAACCTGCGGTTGAATGGGGTCTATCAGATACATTCTCCTGTCTGATGCTAGGAATTTATACCTGCCCTGTTAAGGTTATACAAAGAAAGCAAACCTATTTAACTGAAGTGTTCGCATCTGAGGAGGTCAGAACAGGTTTACATGGGAGTTCAGAATAAATGGGAGTTCAGAATAATGGGAATCTGTATTGTCCACCCCACCAAGTTGCACTGTATTATTTTTAATTTGCTTTTCTTTTGGTTCACAAAAAGAGAAGACTTTGGCAATGCGTTTCTGCAGCCAGATTCTCTGTGCAATAGTGAGGACTCTGTCATTTATCTTCATCGCTGAAGTGATTCATACCTGTGTGTCATACAACACTTCACCAGCACTTTGCAAATCCTTTGCTTTTTCAAGTACTTGTTTTTTTTCTGACAAGAGATATGTTCTGGCTGAGTGTGTGTGATCCACTTGGAACCCATCTCCAATGCTCCCTAGAAATTTCTCCCTTGCCRGAGTAATTACTACTTTGCTCTTTGACTTAATAACACCTAAAAAGCTTTTTCACTGTGAACAGGCTGTAGCACTTTAGATAATATTGAATCTGAAGAATTTCACTCTTGTTCAAGGCTTGGGCAACTTCCAGAACTGCAATATTACTATGGATCTGAGCAGCKCTCAAAAGAATGTTCAGATAATTTACATTCTGCAGTGTAATTAGACTGGCATTTGAATAATGAGAGTTGATGAATTATATATATCTTTTGTTGACGTTAGGAAAGGTKCCCATTGACTCTTACCACTGCTTAGCTCCACAGATGCAACCCTTGTGCTTCTAATCTGCCACAGAAGTTATGTGTATTATAAACTATATACAAATTAGTTATCATGTACATAGAAGAAGTGAGCTGATGTAGTAGGACATTGCAGCAACCAGAATTAATTTTGAACACCATTTTGGAAACATCACCCTCGTAGAAAAAATTTTGTTGATAAACTAACTCTGCTAAGCCTTCCAATAAGTTTAATTTTACTTACAAGTTGCCACCTTAGACAGTAGAGGTTACTAACCTAGCCCATACAATATTCTGAGAGGGTGGCCCAGACTCCAGCTCTTTGGGTTGTGCTGTTTTGTGTAATGTTACGCTTTGTTTCAATATCTCAAGTCTTTCCTAGCTTGAATAAATGTCTAATTCCAGTTGTGAATTAGACCAACCTTTACGTTTTGGGGACAAACCCAAATGTCCTCCACAAGGAAAGAAGACTGTGCATCTAAAAAATGTATGCTTTGCAAAATCTATTGAAACACAGCACAACTTCCCAGCCTGATGATTAGAACTGACCAGGCTGGGAAAGGGATGGGAGAGCACGAGAAYGTGAGCCCCAGTTTCTTCCAGTTATAGAAAGTCATAACAGCGCAACAGGAAAGAGCTGAGGGATTTCAAATTCTTCTATTTGATACCCTAGTAAATAAATTAGTCTCATTCAACTATGCACAATGTAAAAGGACTCGATCTTGAAGATCCAAGTTGTTGCTCTCACCCTACCTGGTTGCTCTGGCTGTAAGGTGAGTTAGTGGAAGGGAGGCAGTGCTGTCTTTTCTTCTTTTCTTGTGAATGCATTTGAGTCTACCTTGACTTTTTT